>JASDQU010687102.1:5281-22157 GCA_032191745.1 Picea mariana | reverse complement strand
GTTAATGTACATGTTTGGGGTTATAAGGGTTAAAGATTAGGGTTAAATTTTCAAGGGTTTAGGGGTTTGGGATTCTAAAAATTGTAGTGGTTATGAGTCAAATGTGTTTGGGGAAATAAATTATAGTGATTATAAGGGTTAATGGCCATAGGTTCTTAGGGGTTAGATGGTTACTTGGTAATAGTGGTTGTATGTAATAGTCTTAAAACTTATAGTTACAGGGGTTACAGATTATAAGGGATATGGGTTAAACATCAGGGATGAAAAGGGTTAAGGGTTATAGAGGTTATGGGTTTAGGGTTCCATACATTAGTGTATATATTTATTAGTTCATAATCCTTATAATTTTTATGGAATGTAAGGGTTAGGTATTTTTTTTTATAGAGGTTAAGAATGAAACATGTGACACAACTTATAATGGTTATGGATCATATCAATTACTGTATGTGCTAGGGATAAGGGGTTATAAGAGTTTGAGGTTAGAGATTACATTAAGGGTTAGCAATTATATAATTTAGGGATTTAGGGTTATTGGGGACAAGGGTTAGGGTACTTGCTTGATAGAAAATGACAGTTAAATTACAAATGATATATTGTTCAAGGGTTATAAAGATTATGGGATTTGGCTATAGGAATTAGGTGTGAAAGATATTAGAGAGATTAGTGGTTTTCCATTCCCCTATGGATAATATGAGGATGAATATTGGTGATGGAAGTTAGGGGTTTTAGTTGACTAAGGGTTTGGGTGATGGAAGTTAGGGGTTTTAATGACTCATGCACCCCRTAGGATATCTGGTGAACTGACAATGCATGTAGAGAAAGTCCTTTCTATGACCTACTGTGGGTGGGCCTAGATGTTATTGATGGTGCTAATGCACCAAATCATMTCCTATCACAATTAATAATGGTGGAATTGTGACTTTGGGATAGTACTTTGTGTTCTCTTTCAAGAACATACCCATGCTTCAACCACATGTCAGTATCTGAGATGGAGGTCCTAAGGTGCTAAGTATGTAATGGTGGGGTCAGTTGTTAAGATGATGGTAGCTAATATTTTTGACTAGAAAGTACAAAAGGCATTGTTAGGAATCCATAACTCATCCAACTACCAAATATACATACAAATGTGTCATTTTCTTTAGAATTTTGAAGAGATGAATTTTGATGGTACAAAATCATGAAATCATTCCAATGGAACCAATTTTGAATTATTGGACTCTTAAAATTATTGACCTCACACATTCGATAGATAGATTTGGAAAGCAAGGCTTAAATATTGGTTATCCGTCCATTAGAAAAAGAGATATTATGCATATATGTTAAAAACCTATACACATTACAAGCTAAAATGGATACACTTGGACCAAAGATGGGAATTTTGCTTAATTTGAGGCTTAAAAAAATGGTCCATGTGACATTGTGAAAAAATTCTCTAATTGTCCCAGCTACAAGATAATTTAGTCCCTTAAGTCATAATATCAACCCAATTAATATTTCTAATGTCCTTTAGGCTCCAATATATCTTCCAACTAACTTTGGAATCAATTTTTATTTAGGAGAAGGCCAAAATAAAGAGTTTTGCAAGAGGTTATTTAGGGGTTTCTAAGCACGATCAAAGGGAAGCTTTGGAGAAGTATTTTTTCTACAAAACAAGAAGTAACATCCTTGCAAGATATTCATATTGAGAGAGGTCAAATCCTAGTGATTTCAATATGGTATCTTCCTTTGGATGTTTTCTAGAAGCCATTGCCACATTTGAATAAAAGGTATTAAATCTAATTATAATTTTCAAGAACTTAAAGTTTGTTTTATCTATAGATTCTCCCAATTATAATTTACAAACGTTTAGTTTTTCTATGTGTAAATTTTTAAGCCCATACAAACCACAATCACACTTCAAAACCTATTATCGTTGAGCATTCCAACAACACCAAGCACCTTATATGTTTTGACCAAACTAAAATATTAGCCAAAACTGAAAACTATTTGACTAGGATCATTAGAGAAGCTATTGAAATTGAGAAGTTATTTTGTTTTTACATTTTTACTCCCTATTTAACCTTCCTCACCCTCTTTCCTTCATTCAAATTTATTCATTAATTTGTACCCTTTTTTTTTTCGTTCCCCTCTTGATTCCTCTATGGTTTGTTGGTTGCTTTCCTCACTTGATTCCATTTCCTTGTTTCTTTTATTCGCTTTCTCCTTTTTCCTTTACTTATATTTGTGGAAACAATTATACATTTTTCGATAGTTAAATTTATTTATTTTTACTTTAATTATTCTGCATTGATCCCTTTGAATTAAAATTATTACTAACCATTTCTAACCTTAATTTTAGTATCATTATTATTATCTTACTATTATTTTTAGCTCTTAAGATTGTACCTAGAAAGTGTAGAGGTATGCAACATGTATGAGTCCAATGTCTTGCTAGCACATAATCAAAATCAATCGAAATCAAAACATTTCTAATTATTCCTATTGCATTTTAAAACTAATGGCCAAATACAAACTTGATTAGCATTCCTTCAACAAAAATCCATTCAGTGCTTTCATAAACTTCATAAAATTTAATCTTGATAAACAAGGTATGTTGAGTGGTTTCTTGAGCATAGTCCATTCTCTAACTTAAATATTGTCATGAATACATCTTTTGATACATCTATAATTATGTATCTTCAACTGTTATAAGAATKATTAGATTAAAATAGAAAAGCTTTAGCGATAATTTAATAAGATGTCATGGAAAAAAAAGATGTCACCTATTAAAATTGAAAGGATCCCTATTGTCTTAGGAATGCTTTAAAGAAAATTTGTTAATACATTCTAAAATGGTCCTTGTCAATAATCCCCATGACCACACTTTTTGTAAAACTCCTAGTTGGTGTACAAAACCTCCTAATGGCACCCATATTTGAAGCACAAACCAAATACCCCCTCTAAATGGCTTGTATTGCAATTCAAGTACTCATTCATGAATCATGAGCCTTAAAAGATTCATTTAGGTACTAATACCCTTTATTTTCTCCCATGATCATGGTTAAGGTCTTGAGACCCATCCCTTATCCCTAAAACTTTCTAAGGATGCTAATATATCATTCATAGGATAAAGATTCTATCTAGAGGGTTTATGTGATTGTTTGAGGTGTCATTAATGAATTATGATCCTAGAATATTAGATTAGGTACTATGTTCCTTATTTTCCTATATCAACAGTGATCAGGGCCATGAGACCCATGCCAAGTACACAAAATATCTCAATAATGTCCATATCCCAGAATGCGGTCAATGATTTTGCAGGTTTGAGTGGTGGTTTAAGGCCTAGTTCAGGGATCAGTGCCCTATAAGATTAATTTTGGGCTGATAGCCCAATACCCATCCCTTATGTGCAAAGACCCATCCATGATGAAGAATACCCCTCAACCTCATGGGGAGGATAAATAGATGCATGAGGGCTCTCATCTTTATGGTATTCACAAGGATCTTCCATGCGAGAACACAATGTTTCTTCAACACTTCTTTCTTCATGTGCTTGAGCACACAAATCAGTGATCCATGGGGGACATTCCATTTTTTTTAACTCCTTATCTTAAAACCCTTATAATACCCATAACCTCTATGACCCATATCCATTGAACTCTATAATTTGAAACACAACCTCTATAAACACTTATATTATTCTAATCCCAAACTTATAAAACCATTAACTCCTAACCTCTATAAACACTAGTATTCTAGTCTCTAACCTCTAAAATTCTAAATTGCAATGAACTCTAAATTGATATGAACCATAACCCTATGACCTATCATTCCTAACATATAATACCCTTGACTCATACAATCCCTAATCCATGTAAATCCTATAATCCTAAATTCATGTACATGTACTCTCTATAATTCATATCTCTCTATCCACATAACTTTTTATCAACATCATCCTTCAATTACTATTACAACTAACCCTTAATTATCACAGTTTCTAAACCCTTTGTTGTAATAAATCTTAACCTCAAAAATATATAATGCAAAATTTGTAACCCCAATAATTCCTACAACCCACAAACCCCCCTAAGGAATATAAAATTTAACATGTATAATTCCTAACCATTATAGCCACTTACCCTAAAACAACTAATAACTAAAATACCCAATCCATATATCCCTTAGAAAATCTAACCTATAACATATAACACTGAACCCTTGACCCTCATAGCCCCTAGTTATACCTAACCCCCATAACCCTTAACAAATAACCCATATAAATCTTATGTTATAACTCCTAATACCTTAAAAATTTAAATTGTATCACTCCTAACCTATAACATTTATATAAATCCCTTATGAACCCTAACCATCATCCCTTATAACCTCTAAACCATCTAATCCTTAACCTCAATGATAATCCATAACCCATATAACCCATATAATTCCTAAACCCCAACCTACATATAATTTATATTAATTATATTTATATTTATAATTTATATATTTATATTATATTTTGTTATAATTAATATAATATATATTATATTGTTTGATAACAAAATAAAAGAAATATGAAATAACAAAACAAAACAAAACATATGAAACCAAACCCGTGCCTAGCCTACAGTATTGCGAGCGACAGAGCTGCGGGATATACCCTAGCTACCCACAGTGCGAGTGTAAGAGGAGACAGACCTAGAGATAATGGATACACTAGAGGATACACTATCTATATTCCTACACTAGTGTGAACGATAGATATAGATAGATATCCCACAGTGCGAGCGAAAGAGGAGACCCAACTAGCAATAGAGGACACGAGCAATGCCTCCAAAATCGGTAATTTTCATTCTAGTAATGGTTGATGCTAGAAATTTCAGCCCTGATGAAGCTTTGATCTCCCACCTTCTTTTCTGAAATCTCTTTCCAACATCACCCCTTGACACATATCGATATTTATGGTTAGAGGTTTAAGTTTTGGGCGTATGGGGGGAATTTTGGAATGATGGAACTCAACCCTAAATATCTGAACTATTGATTACATAAGGTTGCATTTGAATCATGAGTCCCTTAGGGAATCAAAATATTTTAATTCTATGAGGTTTAATTTCCAAAACCTTTACAAACTTGAAATATTTATAGAACTCAATGAAACCCATATTTATAGAACTCAATGAAACATATGCACTCTTCCTTTAAAACATTGATTTTCCTCTTATGTTGTAATAGAGACTCCATGATATAAACAAACCTTCCATTATGATTATCTTCCTGAACATGGATTCTACTAATAGATGAGAAGATAGAGGCTTGGTTCTTAGCAATTAGGTCCTCCTGTTTACGAAGAAATTGATAGATTTATATTATTTTACAATAGGGGTAGTGCCTAGGTTGGCTATGGCTCTCCATGCTACCTATAAACTAGAGATATTACAACCAATTTGGGTGAATAAAAGCAAATTCCCCTTCAGTATACCCCTCCAAGAACTCCTCAAATGAACAATGAATCAATTTAGCCTAGAAGCCTACACTTCCCTTTAAACTATCCATTATCCCACCTGTGCACAAGGTAATAATATGATGTGCTTGAAATGGTTGGTCCTCCATAAAGAATGGAGTGTGAAAAGGTGTGTATATTGAACTCTGACTACCACTTATCTTGGATTGCAAGCACCATGCTAAAATTTGGTTTATTAATACTTACAATTGGTTATGCAATTGGGGAGAAGGAAAAAATCCCTTTTGACCTTAGAATTTTGAAGTCGAGCTTAGAGGAATTTTTTTCTAAATGATCAACCCAAAGATCTATGCATAAATTTAAAATATAACATTAGATCTAGTCAAATAGATTCAATTCAAATTGAATTTTTGAAATAATACGCATCATGTAACTTAAGGGATCCCTTTGACCCTAATTATTTAACATCTAACAAGGTATTGATATTTTCCAAAAGCTTCTTATCCATGTGGACTCTCATTTCCATCTAGGTTCTAGTCTTCTTAATGACATCCCAATTCCTCATATGCATTTTTTCTTTCAATGTTGGATATTTTAGGGATTTCTCAAGGTCTTACAATGATGAGTTAATGACAATGCTATCTAGCTATATATCTTAATATATATTCAATAATAACAAAAGAAGGATCCACAGATATAGAATTACCTTTTGATGAAGAGGTATTATGGCTCTTCCCGCTATCATTTTGAGATCAATTGTGAGCTTGGCAATGTCCTCTATTCACTCTTCAACTTCTTCCTCATCGTTGGGTGTATATTTCTTAGGGAAAGTTTACCTAAGGTGACCATACATATGAAGGATGGGGCACCAAAAAGGAATCTTAACATTTTCTGTCTCTTGACAATAAGAACAATTCTCCACTTGGATATCAACTCCTTCAAGCAATCCATATCCCAAGTTCATTTCCACAAAAATCTTAGCCATTGAGGTCTTGTCTATGAAGCATGTTTTCTCATCAATATCCAACATCGATCAAACTAGGAGGTCATCCATAAAACTATGTGACACATGCCTCCAAATGTGAAAACAAGTAGACCACTCCAATATTTTTAATGTGGCATGGCATGAGAGGTCTATGTGCATGAAGAATATCCCCAAACTGCCTATGCCAATCTGACCAATGCCTTGAGAGTTGTAAGATTGCATTGAGAGTTGTGAACGAACTCAAGAGTTGTGAATATACCTTGGGATATGTGAAAATTACAAATTTCATAATGAATCCCATGCAATGCCCACTTAGCCACAATGTCCATTCACCATTAATCCAACCAATATGTAATTGTGGCCTTTGAGTAATGGCTTGTCCCATTTGTCCTTTTGGATGGAGTGAGTCAAGGTAATTAAAACATTTGTCATTTTTTGGATGGAGTGATTCAAGGTAATGGACAACAAATTGAACATCACTTATCCCATTGTCAATAACTCTCACCCATGCCTTAGCCTTTACAATTTTGTAGCCATTGATGGGTTACGAATCAATAACAACTCTTGTATTTGTTACTTAACAATGTACTTTACTCTCAATTTCTTTCTCCCTTTTGACATGTATAGGCCACCTTTACCTTTCTACCGTTTCTTCTCCTTGGGTCGAGGAATCACATACTCCACCTTAGCCACCTCGGTTCCCTCTTTTCTAATTGTGACCTCCATTTCTATTGTCAGTATATGAGATGGAGGTCCTAAGGTGCTAAGTATGTAATGGTGGGGTAAGTTGTTAATATGATGGGGAGGTAGGGTTTAAGGGAATGTGTTTAACCTTATTTTTTATACTAAATGAAAAAATAATTCATCATAACATCTTCATGAATTATGCCCATGCAGCCAAATGCAAGCAGTGAGACATTGAAAATGATATGCTACAACATATGTCTATCCACTCTTGAAGAGGGTTTTTGTAAACTCTATCATACCACATAATTTCCTCTTGATTTCCGAGAATTTATGTCTTGTTACCATCATATTGTTGTTCATATACATGTAGCTTCAAATTTGTCTTTGATCTCAGTGTAAAAGGATGAAACTTTAGCACACGAATGATGTAATTTGTAATCTTTCCTTGGTCACACGGGTTGTAAGAAAGTGTCACATTTTCAACTTCAAATCTTTCCAGAATCCTTGTGATTTTTCCTGTAGCATAAAGGACACATTCAGAAAATTCATACTCAAAGGATAACCCTACATTTTCCAACATTTCATCAATCTGATGTCTCCTAAGCATGCTAGATAGTACTTCATCTAATATTAATTTGACAACGAAGTTCCTAGTAGCCAGATCTTGGTGTTGTGTTAAACATTAGAAAATGGTGAACATTTTCTAAGTTCATGGTGGCATAATCAAACTTTCTAGGAAAAAAGTCCTTCCACAATAACTTTAATATGTCTCCATGCATGAATGGTTCTCCATGAGAGTATTTGCAACTATTTAGTATATTGTTCCTAGACATCTCCTGAGTATTTATATCCTTGTATGACCGATGCATATTCTTTGTTTGTTGACCCTCCAAGTCTTTTTTTCCAAACTTTGAAACAATGATGGGAATATAGGGTATACCTTCTAGAATACATCATGAACAAAAGATAAAGAATCCTTCTAAATGAACTGAATTGATGCCATATGAGGTTCAAGTGTCCAAGGTAATTTCTTACCACGACATTTAAAGGTATAAACTTGATTGTGTGCCTCGTTAAAAACCTTGAATCTTTGAAGATTGAGACACAAGAGTGCAATGTTGCCTTCTCCTTGTTTAACCTTGACTACCATGTCATCACCTACCATTTCTACTTGTGCATCCACATTGTAGCTATCCAACATTATGCCATTATTCCATGCCTACAATATTGTTCACTACCATGTTGGAGATCCATAATTACCATTCGAGACTTCTCATAGCCCAATTTTGCATGTAGAGGACCATCATTTGAATAGGGAATTAAAAGTTCAAATTTGAGATCCCTCGCTTATTCATTCTTGTGTGCGATGTTAAATGGTTTGATATAGCCTCACGTGTCCTTCTTGCGATGGAGTTGATCCAACTTGAGGATAGACATTCCGTGATAGGCCATAGTTACCTTGTTAATTTGCTCCTAAAGGATATGATTGCATATACAAGGAGAAACATGATCATTTACACCATCGTGTACCTCACCAGCCTGCTGGTAAACTTTACTCCATGGTAGGCAACACACAAAGAAGATCTCGTGGTAGAAAAACCCTCTCGTACATTCTTATAGACCCTGTCTCCAAGGTATATATCCATAGGGGAGGATCCTTTTGTTTATGATTCATTGGAACTAGAAACTGTCATAAGACCAACATCACATTCACTATCATCCTCGATAACATAGGTTGGATGACCATTGCACTATAGGCTATTGGTTTTATGGTTCTATTCAAATTATATTGGTAATTATGGGTTGGATTTTCCATTATATACCTCATCAATACTACAAAGAGGAGTGAATCTTCTCTCGCTGGTAACCTCGATGTCCGAAAGAATGTCCTCATTAGAAACTATGCCTTGGTTATGTGATTTCTCTCTATTTGTTTCTTGATATTTCTTGTCGAGATCTAACACATATGAAACTTCATTTGCATTAAATCTGGTAAACCAATTGTATTTGCACCATTTATCTTGTCCGTGCCCATTGTCTTCATGATGATAGAGACCTTTATCTTTAGGATGAGAATCAGTCAATAACTATCACAGTTCTGTGTTCTTCTTCCTTGCAAATGTCATATATGGGGGGTTCAACAAAATGAAAAATATAATATTGATACATGGTTTGTTCCAAATGGGGAATCGAATCCAAATTAAACTACACATGGATGCTAGGGTCATTGGCACACTTGTTTTCTTCTCATCTAGCATAATCAAGAAAAGCTTCTTCAACATCAAGAAAGTGTTCCAGCTCCATGATATCAACCCCAGGGAGTTAGGAATATCATGATCCTCATTTCTTTTTGTGTCTAGGGCTCATCCAATGTCATTCATTGGTCAACATGTAACATTAAGGTTTCATCGCCACCAAGTTTATGGAGAGGATTGAATGATTGGGAGAACAAACTTTTAACCACAGAAGGCATGCATTCTTCACCATTCCGACCAATACATATATCATAAGTAGGAGAGCCTTCAAAATATACAATATAAGACCTGTTATTGTTGAGTTGTAAATCAATGTTTTATCTAAGAGAATCAAGAATATCAACATACACTTTTTTGACCTCAAGAAACTATCCAAACTCCTTGTCCTCAATCTTAAGGACACCAAAGAGATCATGGTCACTATTTCCATTTTCTTATTGGTCTTTTGTAGTACACATATCAACACATGGGAAGTCTGCTTCCATCTCTGCAATGGTAATCTTAGTATGACTCTCATAGACACCAAAGAGTATGCCTCTCACAGAAACCAAAGAGTATGCCTCTCAGAGACACCAGAGTTGTATTCATGTCCATTGTTTCAACCAACATATGGAGGTTCTAATTGATCTTCTAGTATATCTGAATTAGAACAATAAACCAAACTTATTTCTATGTCTAGTCCATCCTTCCAATTGGCTCCAAAACTTATAGCAAGTTATTCTTCTAGGGAAGAAATGGTATCTTCATATGCCAAGGGAACACATCCCTCATTTGACTTGTCCATGAAACTTGAGGCACCATCAGAAATCTAGTTTTTGACAATGGGAAGGTTTGTTGTTGGGTTGAAAATGGCCATGGAATTCTCATAGAACTCATTGTCTAGGTTGATGTTGCAATCTAGAAATAATGGGTTGTCCTCATGAGGATTTGTTTGGATCATATTACCACCATCAAATTCAAAGGGGCATCAAACCATAGTTATTCAATCTCAAGCATGTGCTCAAACTTTGATTTGATTAGATCACCAGAAACATGGCCACCCTCTTCCTCATACTTGTCATGCAATTGTTCTTCTAGTGTAGCAATGGCATCTTAATATGAAAGGGGACCAAATCCTTTGGTAGAAGTGGGGCTTGTTGCAGGGATGGAGGTGACTAGGGGTTGTTCCCCTACTACATGATTCTCTCACAACTCTTTAGATAAGACGATGGGTTGATCATCACTCTGAAGGTATTTCTTTTCTACAACATCAACCAATAATTTATTTCCTTATACCCTTCAACCAACTTATTTAAAATCATATCCATGGGATTATTTGATAGCCTAGCAAAGTGTCATCAAGTTTCTTCCTTCTTTCCATGCAATGTTGAAGAAAAAAATCATCGTTGTAGAATTCTTCAAGAGCCTACTCACAATCATAAAATCCTGAAAAAGGCTTTGATGAAACTTGAAATTGAAGATAGAACCCTTGGACAATCTTTATGAAACCATTAATGTATTGCAATTCCTCTCAATGTACAAATGAACAATTTCATCATAATATCCTTATGAATAACGTTTAGGTCTGCCATAAAATCCCTAGTTGTGACCTCCATTTGTATTCTCAGTATCTGAGATGGAGGTAGTAAGGTGCTAAGTATGTGATGGTGGGGTCAGTTGTTAAGATGACAGGGGGGTAGGGTTTAAGGGAATGTTTTTCACCTTATTTTTTATACTAAATGCAAAAAAAATTCATCATAACATCTTCATGAATGATGCCCATGCATCCAAATGCATGTGGAATATGTGTCACTTATCATGCAACATGGATTAGGTAGATACGCTATCTTACCACCACTTCCCTTGCCACCCTTAAGTCCTTATTTAATTCCATAGGTTTATCATGCAATATGGTTTAGCATGTGTTTTTGTTGTTGTCGGGATTTGGTGGTCCGTGCTTGTCACGGTGTAGCCTAGAATTTGGTGGGTTTTGTGTTCTTTTCATGGGTTTTTTAGATGTATTATCAACTATGATATATGGCTGTGGTTATCTTGGTTGTTGTGGTGCACTATGGAGTTTCCTATATCTATTCTCTTTTCGAGTTGGTCTTTAGCACATAGAAAAGTATGTGTTTTCCTTGTTAACATGTTTTTTGGTTTGGATCTATCCTTGTGTGTTTTCGTTTTGTATGTGATATGGGTTTCATGTTGTTATGTCTCATGTTCTACCCTAGGTTTCTTTGATTCCTACAAAACTATTATTGTTTCCCTATAGTATTTGGGTTTAGGATGGCCTTGTGGGAGTTGACAATGCAACACATGGGGGTTTGCAAAAATTAGAGGTGTTTTGTGTCGTGTGTTTCCTCTTCCTTGAGTAGAGGGTGCCTAGTTGGGTTATCCTAGTCTAGTATTTATATTTTTCTATACCATTTCTAGAAGTTATGGCATTTTTCAAGTTCAAGTGAGAATTTTTTGTTTAGGTTCATTTTGCACAAATCCGAAAAACAACAACCTTAATACTATTTTTTTCTTAGATCCATATGATAAATTTATCATGTCCTTAGTGTTTTCACATTTTTAATTTGTCCTTAATATGTCCAAAATCAAGAGGGATATCACATTAAATCAGGTGGTTGACCACTAATATTGGTAATTGCACCCTAGTCTAATTGTGCATCCAAAACTAAAGATATAAATTTTTTATTTAGAACTGTAAATATGATGATGGACTACTAACTAACAACACGTGCACATGCAACTGAAGGTATAACCAAACAGGTACATGTAAGATATTTCTTCTTCGAGTGAGGAAATCTTAGGACAAAAAGAGGCTGGAAATGTGACTGCATCTAGTAGACATGATAAGAAAATAAGGACCAGAGGTGAAAACGTCAGAATAAAATTTTGTAGACGCATGAAATTTTTTCTTGCCGAAGGAGGATCATGCTCTTATGATGATGAGAGCATAGGAGACATAGATGTTCCACTCAGGTATAAGCATCTGATGAAACATTGGGTACCTAAGGAAATACCTCCTATAGATGTTGACTTCGTTGTAAACAATAGGACATATCACATTGCACCATCCTCCCTGCATGGCTTGGGGCTATTTTCCATGGATGGAATAATTGTAAAATACAATACAGTAACTGAATTGATGGACTATGTCGGACAGTGTTACAATTATAATGATTGAATGCGGCAGGTCCGGTACATGCAAAGTATGCATAGATATGCACTCGCTGCAAATTATATACAACTAATAAACAAGAATAAAAATAAGGGAGCGACTATCTATATTGATGGAATGCCTAAAGATTTTGACAATATCGCAGGGTTTATAAACAACACCTGACCCAGGACAACAAACAAACAACCAAATTTCATATATGAGGGACGTGAAGAGAATTAGGTAGTCTTGTGCGCAATAAAAAAGATAGCTCTTGGGGAAGAGTTATTAGTGGATTACCATTTGAATCGAATAAAGAATTGACTAATAGTGTGTAGGTTCTTATACAACACCTCTTTAAGAAACTTCTACTTATTGCATTATATTTTTTTATTATCTTTAACATTGTTGTAAATATTATCTTTAACAATGTTTTTTTGTTATTATTAACAATTTTTTAAATATTTGGGGGTTCTAATTATATTATAATGTGGTAGGATGATCGTGGAAAAGGGCCAGTTGCAGAACATGTAAATGATTATCAATTTCCACTTTCATTTTACGTTGTTTTTATTATTTGCTTATATAATTTTATTGAAATAACATTGTTTTTGCTGAAATTATATGTAGTCAGCAGGCCATGTGGATCATGATTCCACCGATGAGGAGGGGTTTTATTCTAGCACTGATCCGATGCTCTTATTAAAAAAAAATATCATTAAAGCTAACAAGGAACTTGTTAGCTTGTTAGATCGTGCATAACAAACTCCTAACATCAAAGAAAAAATCAAGATCCTTATGTCACAACTTAACACATATAAGGTAATAACCATAATTTATTATTATTTTTTTTTAATGCACTCATATGTTCAATTATGATACTTTTTTCTTCAACTTTTACATTATCTCACAAAAAAACATTTTCTTTTTTATAAAGGAATATTTGGAGTCTATTCATCCGAGTGTTGGTAGTAGTGGCGCTACAGAGATGCTACAGAGTCCTGATGCAGGCGGTCATACAGCTGCTAGAGAACTATTTACTTCTCCATATTCCACACCTCATTTAGATAGGAGCCATGACACGCACCGACAAACATCCACACCTCGATTAGAGTCTAGAGATGGTGGCATAGATGAGGATCATAGTGATGTGGTTGAGATGGTTGCATTTGCTGGAGCTAGACGTGTGACAAGCACGGGGACCCTTCCGTGCACATTTTTGGTCGATGATAATGGAATTTCATTAAAACAATCAAGACTCCCAGGTTGTTTTAATTCATATTTTAATCGTTTAATTTTGTCCTCATACAAAAATCATCTAGATTATTAATTTTAAATTAATGATCATATCTTTTTGTGTGTAGGAAATGACCTTTTTTATAGGCATGTAGAGAGAAAGACCTTGTCTATTTTTGGGGAAACCTTACACATGAGGTGGAATTTACAGAATTCCAACCTCAAAAAGGAACTTATGGATTATCTTGAAGGCCTCTTTGGTGTAGACATGTTCAATACAAAAGCGGTCACATCTGCAATAGGTGAATATTTAAAATATACGTGGGATGTTTATAGACAAAGCTTGGCAAGAAATACTAGGTATGATTGCCCTCCCTCAATTCCAGAGAGCGAGTGGAAGGAGATCATTGATGATGCAAAAGAGAAGATTTTGAAAAAGTTAGGAGAACAAATAACTGGTACACCAAGGTAAATTTAAATTTTTTGAATTCAATACTAGATTTATTTTTCTTTAGGTCTAAATAAAAGTGTGGTTATATATAACATACTTTAAAATTTTGATGATAGGTTGCCTGACACTTCGAAGGAAACCAAAGCAAGGATTGACAAACATGGCCAACACAAGCTAGGCTAGGTAGGCTACTCGAGGTTACAGCCACGAATCGTAAGTACCCAAACACATTAAGAAAATTATTTGTATTACCTTACAACTTTAAGGTAATTGAAACCAAAAACATTAAAAAACCATACCCTTATGCAATGCAGGGCGACGACTTCGGAACTGAAAACATGGAGGAAGACCTCCAACTTGGTTACAAGTATAGTTAAAAAGTCATGGTTGATCATAAGAAAAGCATGGGGTAGACCCCAAGATCCAATTTGCGGGATAAGGTAAATAAAAATCAGTCCACATTAACCTTTCGTTACTTATAAAATACGTAAATGTTTGATATCGTCCATAATTTAATGTCTTACTTTGTTTTAATTAGGGGAGCAAAACTATCAATGAAACCATTAGTACTGGAAAACATAGCGTTGATAGTGAAATGTATCCAGAAGATCATGGTGCTCCCCAACAGTCCCATCCTAGTGAGGTGCAGCCCCAAAATGTTCCTGTGACTGAGGCCCACGACAGTAAAATGTCTATATATTAATCATATACTTAATACTTTTGTACTTATAAATTTTGACATTTCAATGGCAGAGAATGTCATAGATGATCCTCCTCGACCTGAAGATTAGGTGAACAGGACGAGAACCATTCCAACGGTGCCTCCTAGAGGACCAGGTAAATAATTACATTGCAGAGTTTTTTTTTAATATTAATGAACTACTTCAATGATATTTAAAAATTGGCCATATAAATTTAATATATATATATATATTTTAGGTGATGGCCCCTCACAAGAGCATCCATGTCATGGGTACAAGACCAGACATACTCGACATGAAATGACTGAAACAACATCAACTGTTGATGAGAACCCAGTAAACGAAGACATGGACATGGATGATTTGCTTAAGAACTGGAAAGCACAAAAGAAGACTAAAATAAATTGATGATGTCATGTAATAATTTTATAAGACAGTTAGATGTACATTATATAGTTGAACATGTAATGATGCATATAATGCATTGACATTATGGGTACTTTTTCATCTGATAATATACACAAGGCTATTTCTATGGCTTGTATATATCTTTGAATGTAATTTTGTTATACACTTAATGATAATTTTAGCTTCTCTTAATGATGCAACTTCCAAAATCTTGTGACATGATATATGCAAATTTGAAAGTCTTGTGACATGTTTCATTGTGTCTCACATGACAAAGAGAATTACAATTCTTTTCATTGTGTCTTTTCATTATGTCATGGACATGGTGTTTCTACTCAACATTGTCTCAAAGCCTACTTATTCATTACTCTATGATATGTACAATATGTTGAACCTTCCACAAATCATTACGAGCAGAAAAATAAGCCAAGGACGGGAACCCAAGGATTTCAATGTTAAGGTCTTGTGATTCCAGAAGGTGGGATTCAAAGAGGAATTGTTTCCGTGCATAAACATGCTAAATACCTTGATTGAGAATGCAGATGTAACAAGTTGAACATTGAAATCATAGAGCGATGACATAATCAAGAAATATGGGTGCTCATAGATGTTTAGCTATTGTTCAGTCATTTAACCTTTTAATGTCTTTGAAAAATGCACGTTTGAAGGGTGGTCACCTCCATGATCCAAATCACATTTCCGAAAAGGTATAAATCATTTTCTTCTCTTGCATCATGAAATTTTCCTTCATTTCCTTGTATACTTAAATTCAAAATCGAGAAAAAAAAATGACACATAGCATGCATAACACATAATTTTTTTATGACTCAGAGTAATAGTAATTTTTCATATTCATAAACAAAAAAATGAGACTTATCTTTTAACAAAAAATGGTCCAAGATATTGGTCATGTAAGAGAAAATTTCCAATGAACCACAACCATCTAGTGTAGATACCGCCACCAACCTAGGCTATGAGGCCACCATGGTGAAAAAACCAAGCAATAAGATTCTATATTTCTCATCCCAACCTTTCTACTCACATTCTTACCTAACCTTCTCAACACAAAGCATTACTAGAATCTGATTCATCCTGCGATAGATAAGGAACTCTCTTCCACTACAACATGCAACATAAGGAATATATTCACTTTATGTACTTCATGGTCCCTTAGATATATTATTCTCTCTAGTTCTCTTTAGTGTGGATAGAAAGAGCTTGATCTATTGTATTATTTCTAACAATTTCCTAAAAGAACTATATTTGTCTCTCAAGGATATAAAGAGTATATAATTGATAGTGAATGATGAATTTTTATCTTCCCTATCCTATATGCTCACCTACAACCACTATATTTCAACCAAAGTCTACAATTTTCCTCTTCTTTATGTTGATTTTGGTTAATTTCCAAATTGGTATGGGTTGGAAATGGAGAATAAAACATGAAATATGTAGAGAATTAATGTTAGAGTGCTTCCCACAATGTTAGAGTCAATGAAAATGATATCATTGGTGGAAATGATGGATGACATTACCTATAACTAGCGGAATGTAGGACTCTT
>JASDQU010687101.1:16085-31365 GCA_032191745.1 Picea mariana | reverse complement strand
TTACAAGAGTAAACTTCCACCTAGTCTAGTCTCTCTGGTAGTTACGGGAGTGAACTGCCACCTAGGTGAGTTAACTAGTCAACTAGTCTTCAGTTAACTGACTGAACAAAGAGTAGTGAGTTGGTGATGATCCCAATGTTGCATAGTGACAAAACCAACGCAACATCTAAACTCAACTCAACTAGTCAAACTGAAGTGTCAATTTAAAGAGAATATTCTCCCCTAAAATATAAGAGACTGAATAATGACTAATTATGAATAATAAACAAGGAATAACCTTAGGAAAAATAAATCCTAGGTGTGTGTGAAGTAAATCCAACACCCCTCATGAACATCACTATGGTGAAAATAAAGAATGGGTCCCGGCTACGAGGCCATGTTAGGTACCCAAATACAAAAGATACACTGAACTAAACGAGGAAAGAGGGAAAACCTCATGGGAACAAAACCCCCCCTCAAATTACTATGCATAAAATAAAAAATGAGAAGGAACAAAAGGTAGTTGCTAAGCAACCATGTCCTTCACTCCAAGAAGACCTCGCAATTATGGAAGTTTGTGCTCTTTGAAGATTTTGTTGAAGATGTAAATGTCTGCACAGATCTGATGAAGTATATTCGTAATTGATATTTCCACACATATCCAATTTATCTTATTGTAATGAATAATATCCAAATAAATCTTGGATGAAATTTTGAAAACCGTGCGGTCGTTTCTAGAAAAACGCTGAAATTTTGTTGATTTTGAAACGATCATAACTTCACTCTACAGACTCCGTTTCAGATGATTTTTTTTTTGAAATTGGATATTTTCCCGAGAGGAATTCAAATATACAATTTGTTTCTCTAAATTGTGCACATAAAATATCAGAATTGAGTCTGATGTGCACGACTCCCTTTTTGTCTCCTCAGATGCATGCATTGTGCATGAAAAAGTATCTACATGTGACTCTTGAGATGCATGCCATATATCTTCCACATGAATTTCAGAAAACAAATATCAAATGGAGTAGACATCATCTTCAATTATTGGAATACAAATTTTTGTAGATACTTCTGTATAAGGCTCCTCAAACTGAAATGATTTATCTTCCAGTGGCTTTTCTACATTCTCTATCTTGTCAACATTTTGCATGCATTCTTCCTTATTCCCAAATAAAACCTCCAATCTGCTCGATAAATCATTTGGAGTGAATTCTTGTAAGTCATCATATACTTGATGGAGAATTTTGGGAGAAATAAAATAGAGGATACATCTGATGGCCGTATCTTGTCTATTGAGAAAGTCATTTTTCTCATCAATATAATCAGGCTCTACTTCCATTGCCATAGTTATTTGGTACAAGCCTCTGTATCAGAGCATAAGCGGAATTTTTGGCTTCCATTCCAAATAGTTATGAGGTGTGAGAAGTATTTATGGCGAATAATCCATCTTTTTTTTGTCTTCAATATTTTGTACCTGCAAATTTTTTTTGGTGTAGCTTTTGCTTAGCAGTCTGTCGCCTCTGATACCATGTAAATGTGTTGAACCTGCACAAAATAGATCTAGCTAAACAATAATACACACATTTTCAGAGAGAATTGGAGAAAGAAGAAGAAGGAGAGAAAGAATGGAAGAATTCTCATTAACCGTTTCCACACTGAAAGAGTGAATAATTTACAATAGATATAGGATACATGAGTAACTAGTGAGCCATAGTGGTGGTCTAGATTGATCTGGACACACACCAGCAGTTACAAGAGTAGACTACAACCTAGTCTAGTCTCTCAGGTTGTTATGGGAGTGAACTGCCACCTAGCTGAGTTAACTAGTCAACTAGTCTTCAGTTAACTGAATGAACAAGGAGTAGTGAGTTGGTGATGATACCAATGTTGCATGGTGTCAAAACCAATGCAACATCTAAACTCAACTCAACTAGTCAAACTGAAGTGTCAACTGAAAGAGAATATTTTCCAGGTGGAATATTCTCCACTAAAATATAGGAGATTGGATAATGACTAATTATGACTAATAAACAAGGAATAACCTTAGGAAAAATAAATCCTAGGTGTGTGTGAAGTAACTCCAACAATGTAGCGTCACATACTGCTATTTCTTTATTCTCTACTAAGCAATGTAGTAAGGTCATCTCACAGATAGGAAAGTTCGTCTTCTTTGTAATTCGTTCTCACAATAAGCAGAAGGTCGTCGCCACATTTGTGGCCTCTACAAAGAGCCTCAATTTGAATCAAAATCAAGTGGGAGGGATCATGGAAGAATAAAGAGACATCTCCTCACCTACCAGGGTACCGACACACTGTCAAGTCAAGCATCCAATTGATCTGACCCCCGATGCACCTCTACCTAATGGACCATTCTATTGTCGCTTGCTGATGGAAAATGATGAAATCAAGCGAAAAATCCAAGAGCTGCTTCAAAAGGGACACATCAAACCCAGCTCCTCCCCTTGTGGAAGCCCAATTGTACTGATGAAGAAGAAGGACAGGATGTGGAGACTCTGCATTTGTTACAGAGCCTTAAACAAAATCAAAGTCAGGAACTGATACCCCATTCCTAGGATTGATGACCTTCTTGACCAACTCAAGGGGGAAAATTTATTTAGCAATATTGACCTAAAGTATGGCTACCACTAGGTTCCCATCGAACCAACTGATGTATGGAAGACATCCTTCAAATATAAGGAAGGTCTATTCGAATGGTTAGTCATGCCCTTTGGCTTAACAAATGCACCAACCACTTTCATAAGGTTGATTGATGATGTATTAAGACCCTTCACCAACTCCTTTGTGGTGGTATATTTGGATGACATCATCATATTCAACAGAACGTGGGAGGAACACATGTGGCATATTCAACAAATTTTGAGCACTCTACGGGAGCACAAGCTATATGTCAACTTGGAAAAATTATCTTTTGTCATGAACACGGTCCAATACTTGGGATATATTGTTGATGAGCATGGGGTACATGTTGATCCAGCTAAGATCCATGTCATCCATGAGTGGCCAGCCCCGACCACACTGACCGAGCTTCGGATATTCTTGGGACTAGCCAACTTCTAACGATGGTTAATGTTGGGATTCTCCCATATTGCATGGGCCCTCAACTATGTGACCAAGGACAATGGTAGGACCAATTTCATGTGGGGGAAGGAAAAAAAATGAGAATTCAATGATCTAAATCATTACTTGTTCTCATCTCCAGTATTCTCCTTTACAGATCTACAACAACCATTCAAGATTGAGAATGCTAAATCTGACTATGTTGTGGGCACATTTCTCACTCATCATGGTCATTTGGTGGCATACCATAATGCGACACTCTCTGATAATGTTCAAAAATACCCCACCTATGAAAATGAAATGTATTCCATTGTACAAGCCCGTCATTAATGGAAAAATTAAATTCTGGGAAAAGAGACGATCATACAAACTAATCACAAGCCTCGACAGTTCATACAGACACAGGGGAAATTGCAGAACGACCACCATCAGAAGTGATCCACCTACTAGCAACAGTTCCATCTCAACATCAAGTATAAGACATGTATCTCAAATCGTGTCGATGACTGCCTCAGTTGACCTCCTGTGGTTTCACTCACCACTGCACCCCATTCCTATGGAAATGAAGCATCTAAGTGGACCCAACTTTATTAGCAAGATCTGGACTTCACCACCACCTATCATCTCTTGGGTACAGGCGCGACTGTCACTGATTTTCACATTCAGGATGGAGTCTTATGCCACCTGGGCCATCTCTGTGTTCCTACAGGAGAGCGTGCCAAGATGATTTTGGAATCCCACTATAGTCCGGTGGAAGGAAATTTTGGCATGGAGAAAACTATGGTCATTCTTCAGAAATATTTAATTGGCCAAAACTTCGATAGGACGTCAACAAGTATATCAGATCTTGCACTTCCTATGCCATTTCCAATCCAACCATCAAGAAGCAAGGATTATACACCCCTTTTCCTATTCCTGAGAAGCATTGGGAATCCATATCAATTGATTATATGTCTGGCCTGTTGTCCACCAAGCAAGGAAATGACTTCGTATTTGTGGTCGTTGATCGGTTTTCGAAGATGGCCATCCTCACAACCTACAAGAAGAATATGACAACGAGAGATACTGCCAAGTTATTCTTCGAACGAGTGTGGGTCCACTTTGGGATACCAAAAACCATCATCTTTGGCCAGGACAATAGGTTTCTCAACATATTTTGGTCAAGTCTCTGGTCACTATTGGACACCAAGCTCATAAAATTCACTGCTTTCCACCCCCAAACCGACGAACAAATATAGGTCGTCAATCGGATGATTGTGCACATCCTGCGCATGTACAATTCTAAGCATCCACTTACCTGGGATGAGAGTATCCCCTATGTTCAATACAGTTACACTAGGGCTCTCCATAGCTCCACTGGCCATAGCCAAGTTCAGGTGGGTCTGGGATTCCAACCCTTGGGACCCATTGATGTTTCACTTCCTCTTGCCACCGCATAGACAGACTCTTCCCATGATCAGTCTGTGATTGACAGAGCCACCGGATTCATTGAGAGGATTTAGCATATCTGCGAATAGGTCTAGGAGATTTTATAGAAATCCAATGCTAAGTACAAACAATGCCATGATCAACATAGGTACCACACCAGTTTCAAGTTGGCGACAAAGTCTGGTTACATTTGCAGAAGGAGCATCTCACGGGGCCCCATTGGAATCTTTTCCCACTTGGCTATGGGACTTACACTATCACCAAGGCACTAGGTAGCAATGCTTTTGAGCTCAACACTCCACCCTTCCTTGGCCTGCATCCAGTGTTCAATGTGGACCTCCTTAAGCCATATTTTCCACCATTATTGGACACCTTAGAGATCACAGAAAAAATGACACCAATAGAGCTCAACCATGACTGAATAGAACAAGCATCCACTGATTAGATAGTGAACACACAGGTCAAGGGAACTCACCATCAGAGGATCCAGCTTTATCGGGTTGTCAAGACAGGGCAACTTGTACACCAAGGCAAGTGTCTCACCTAAGAAAAAATACAAAATAAGTTGCCTCACTTGATGGGGGAACTCAAAACAATGGATACCATTGCTTCCTAATGGGGGAGGATTGATCCAATTGGATAATGGTGGCCACCCACCTATTCCAGCTAGCTCCTCTTGTCCTCTTTTGTTTAACATGTTCTTATATAATTCTTTGTAATTGTGGGTTCTACACTTATGGGGTTGTCTTAAGCCCCACAAATCATCCAAGTGGATACTGGTGGCCTCTTTCCTAATCCAACTAGCTTATTTTGTATGTTTTCATGTTAGCATATCTTGTTGTACTTCCAGGGCCGTTTTGGGGCCCTAAACATTTTTTTTTGGATCGCCACAGTCAAAATATAGATAGAGTCAAAGTTTGATGGCGTAATGTGTAGTTGTCTGAAATACCTTTCCAATGGGTTATCGCGCGCCTAAAACAAAGGTCATATGAAAATGTTATGACCCTAGGAAGTTGAGGTACCAACTTACACCAACTTACCCATAGGGGCCCACATGACTTTTGGCGTTTCACGTTCTAGGGTTAGGTTTTTGGATGTATAGGGTTTTGGAATTCATGAGTAATATCAAAAAGTCCTCTAGAGCCTCATTGTAATCAATTCTACTCAAACATATGCATGTAGCAACCACATCTTTTCTCAGAGATAGCTACCACCATTCGAGCAAGTGTTTCAGTTCTGCAGTTTTACAGTTTCAGCCTATTTCATTATTCAATAGAAGATATTGTTCACTAGATATTTGTGTTATTCTTCATATCTATGTGTTTATTGTATTCATTCTTCTAATCAGTTCATTCTGCTCCTAAATCTAAATCAGTTTCATTCATGTACAATAACAGTGTATCATTGAAATCAATATTGTAAAAGAAGAATATAGATTAAATCATTTTCCACCAATTTCTTATGTTTTGTCTTGTGTACTATTTCTTAACATTGTATCAAAGCTATTATGGTATTAAGGGCATGATAACACCATGGTGGTTTTTAACAGGAAATGAAAGACACTTCCACACTAATCCTAGTAGAAGAGAAGAAGAATTTAATCAAGAACATAAGTGAAACAAGCAATTATATAATACACCAAGATTTTACCCTGGTGTTGGGCCTCTAAACTATCATTATTTCTACCATTTCTTGACACATATTTCATCCATCTCTACCATTCTCTATCATGTCATTTATCATAATTTATCTTAAAATTTCATTTTATAGTTATTTATGCTCTTGTGGGTAAATAATATTTGTTCTCCTTTATTTTTAATAAATTGAAGATTTTTATGCATGATTTTTTTGAAAATGGTTTATTAATGATTATAAAATCACTCATGATTTTAGCGTCAAATATCTCTTCCAGATTGCAAAATTGATTTTCAGTTTATAATCAAATATTCCAACTCAGAAATCCGTTGGAATAAGAAGTGACAGTTTTTCGTTGGATGTTTTGGGTAACTAAAAAAGAATCTTGAAAATTTGAGACATGGGTTTTGTTCAGAACGAACCAATTCAACTTCCTAGCTAGAAGTATTTCCAAAATTCAATCTAGATTCAGAGAAACAGAGGGTTCTTTGAATACAATTTTCTCATATTTGTTGTTGTGGCCATTTTCTAAATTCTTCCAATTGCAATGCCAGATTCAACTTGTTTCACATGATTGATGATGGAGAGATCTTCAATATTTGATATTTTTTATTTATATTATGTAATAAATCCAAAATTGTAATAGGAAATAATTTTGTAATCCATTTAGTTGTAATTTCTCTTTCCCCTCTGTGTATTTAAATGAAAACAGATTAGATGGAGAGGGGGGAGAATTATGGAATTGATTGAAAATTATTGAATTTGACGCAAAGATACGAATTTCATTCTAGTGTAATTATTTCTCTCATATATTTTAATGAAGGAAGATGTCCATTTAGTTTTTCATCTATTATTTGTAATTTGATTTGAATTATTTTCAAGGCAGAATTGACTCTTTGGCAGGTGGGCCCACTTCCCTGGACTAGGTGATGCCTTGAACATTAAAACTATTTTAGTTGTGTGCTTGTTTATTTGAATTTCAATTTATGTTCCTTAAAAAAAAATTTCCTTTTCTTCAAGTAATTTGTTGGCTACTGTATTTTCCAGATTTGATATTTCGTGCAATTTCTAGATTTCATTTAATTTATTTCTCTAGATTAACATTTGAATTCTGTTGGGTGGAATAAGTTAAATTTTCAATTCATCAAGGCATTTTTTACTTTAGTGTTGATTCAGGTTGTGTGATTAGCATAAGTCTTCTTTCCTTTCACTTGATTTTTGCTTCTTAAATTTAGTATTGATATTTAAGTCTTGCATTTTATTTCTTGTTGAATGAGCTTGATAATGTAGAACATAATCATGTAGGACTAGTGTTAGTCGTGGGTATTTTATTGCATATATTTTGTAGATTTCCTTGAAATAAAAAGACATTACTCGATTGATAATTAATGTATAATTGATTAGTTGTTTATTTATTAAGCAACTAATTGTCCCCAACATTTTGGCATCGTTGCTGGGGAGGAAATCAAAGTAGCACTACCACACTAATATCTGGTTGTAGATGCATTCTTGACTCTGAGAGGGTTGGATATCAAAACCTACGCACACACCCTAGCTAACTTGTGCTGAGTTCTGCCCTTCGTGTTGGATTACTAAGAGGGGGGTGAATCAATAATAGAGCAATTTAATCCATTTTAACCATATAATCCAAGTCTAATATCAATGTAGGATTATCATCCAATAACTGAAGAGTAAATAAGCAATGAACAAATGAACAATCATACACATACACAGTACGTCAATGTTTTACATGGAAACCCAAAGTGGGATAAAACCACAGAATGATTTTTCTTATATGTCTTGGAGAATTACATTCATTGGAAGCACCACCTTCCTTTGTTTTCCAGCTGCAACTGGAAGGAGGCTCCAACCCCCTAGTTTCTTAGGATACAACTTGAGGGAAGCTTCAACTCCCCAATTCTATGGAAACAACCAGAAGGAGGCTACAACCCCCTATTTGCTCCGACTAAAACCAAAAGGTGGATACAACAACTTGTCCTTGTCTTGTCCAACCTCCCTGAGGTATAAGTAGAATGATGGAACCACTGTCACACTATCACTGTGAGATATACTGCTATAAACCTATACCAATCAACCTATACCAAACAAACTGTACCAATAACATGAACCATGAATCAACCATGCATCAACCTGTACCTCAACCTGTAATCAACCTGTACCATAAACAAGTGCATCAACCATGCACTGACCTATACCAACCAACCTATAATCAACCTTGTTGAATTCTGGATTATTCTAGAGAGTGGCCTTGTAGATCGTGCCCCGCATGGAATATTTGTTGAATCAATCTGAAAATGTTACACAACATATTACAGACTATACTCTAACTAATACATTTGGTCTTACTAAATTTGGATCTGTTATGAATAAGGTATGACGTTTTTACCCGAAACACCTTAGAAAGCATCATCAAAAGAATTTATCCTCCCTTGAATTATGACCTTCTTTTCTTCACATTCCCTCTGAAATTCAGCTTAGATATCCCTTGGTTACCTCAATCACCTATAGATATTCAATATGCTCAAGTTTTATGTAAAATGAGAGAGCATTTCCTCTTATTTATACTCTCCATCTTCTAGGTCACTTAACCCATTTCTAGGCCACTTAACCTATTTCTAGGTCACTTAACTCATTTCTAGGTCACTTAACCTATTTTCTTCATTTTTAGGGTTAACCACTTTCCATAATTAGAAAGTTCTCCATTACTTTATCATTTAAATATTCATCCTTGACTTTGTCACCTCACTTTATGATTTAAATAATCTTGTTTGATTTTGTCACTTCACTTTATTATTTAAATAATTCTTCTTAACTTTGTCACTTTAATTTATCATTTAAATAATAATTTCTTCTTTGAAATCTCTTTGAATTCTTTGACTTTTTGGGGCTTCAAGCCAACATATGAGGGTCCTCCAACTTCGTAAGGCCATAACTCTCAAACTGTGAGGAGTTATGTGACGTTCCACATACCACAAAAAATGGAATGACATGTACTATCCATATAGAATAGTCTTATCTGAAAATATATCAAAACTCATACCATTATCCATCAAACAAACTTGGGTCCATTACCCAAACCTGGATTCTCCAACTTCTCATAGCCATAACTCTCTAACCATGAGGAGTTATGTGACTTTCCACATACCACCGGAAAAGGAATAACATGTAATATCCATATAGAATAGTCTTACATTCAAATATATTAAGACTCATACCATTATACATGAGACAACCTTGGGTCCATTATCCAAACCTTTTTTCTACTAGAATTCGCTACCGGACTTTCTCCAAGGGTTGACATCAATATAAAATATCACTCTCCAATGGTTGACATCAATGACAACCAACAATCCATACAAACTATCCATCAACCTAAGCCAACTGTTTGACACTCTGTAGGTAGTTTCAAGTCATATAGCATGCATGATTAACATTAGGAACATTAAAGGTAGGAACTTGAACTTTTGATGTAAGCACCACCCATTCCACTAACCAATTGATAGGAAAATTTGAAGGAGGAGCCTCAAAGTAGCACATGAATACACTATTATATTTTGGAAAGAAATGGCACACACTGCTACTTTTGAATTCCCTATCATAGATCTAGAAGGAGTGACAAAAATGCACATCATTCCCCCATCCACTCTACCAAATTTTCATGGTTTGGAAAACAAAGACCTTGATACATTCTTATTTGAGTTTGAAGTAATTTGTAGAGGATATGATTATTGTACTAATTCTCAAAGGTTGAAAGTGTTTCCTCTTACTCTAAAAGGAGCAACTCTCCGATGGTTTATGAGCCTTGGTGGAAACTTCCCTCAAACATGGGAGGACATGAAGAATGTATTCTTGAAGAAGTACCAAGACTATTGCAAGACTAATGAATATATTTTCAGTATGATACAAGGGGAAGATGAAATCTTGGAAGACTATATGGAGCGATTTCAATACAACCTTCAAAAATCAAAGCATAATCATTTGAAAAAATATATATTGAAAACAATCCTACTCAAAGGAATTAAAGCCACATTTTTAGAACTCTTAAATTTGATGGAAAAAGGTGATGTTTTTCAGCTATCATATGATGATATTTGTGAATTATGCATAAGGTATTCAAGAGGAATCTCGAGGTTTGGTAGGAATTCTAGAGAACTTTCTTCTTTCTCTTCCAAATCTACTACAAAAACAAGAGATATAGGAGTTGGAATCAATGATTTATTTGAACATTTTAAAACCAATTTTATTAGCTCTCTAAATTCACAATTGAATGTTTTGCAGGTTAAGAAAAATCAAGAAAAAAGTGAAGAAGTGTTTTTCCCTTAGTGCTGAAAGAAACATCCCATGGATAGTCGTTCTTTCTTACCTAGGATGAAAAAAACATATCAAAGAGATCGAGAAGCTGCAACAAGATCACAACCATGGAAATCGTGGCCTACATGCATGGTTCAAATTTTTTTTTCTCCATTTAACTACTTGCATTATTCATCATGGAATAATCTTATGTTAGGGAAGCCATGCCAACCTCACTATGACCCCCACCAATCTTGTCCACAAGTTTGGCATGGATCATCTTATGATTACATGACTACTCTCTCTCATCTTGTAGCATGCCAAACATATAATCCATACTCTTAAATACATAATCAAAATCCTCTACACCCTACACAATTCCTGGTCAATCCATTCCACACCCTCATAACAATAAACCAGTACAACATACTTACAATGTTGAATTGAAAAATTTTCCGACCCTTCCCACCCATCCTATTTCAACTGCACCACTACATGAAACTAATATCAAGTCTGGGAAGGATTTAAATCCAAAAATTGAAGAAGTCAAGGAAGAACACCATGATATGAAAACCATGGGAAATCAAGAGTGTCAAAGATATATTGAATATTGGTTTCACTCCATCATTTGTTCACGCAACATCACTCCATAGTTCGACAATTCTTGGCACCATCGTTTCAAGGGAAGATGGTCTCTCATACCCTAGTATTTATTAACATGCATTTTTATAATTTGGGTATGTATATACTTGACGCCTTCTTTTAAAAATGGCTCCATTGGAAGTACTTTTATATGTAAGCATATTTTATTTTTCAATGTAGAGTAGGTTAGAGTAGAAAATAAAATAAGTACATAAATAAATTTATTTATAAAAATCGTTTTGATTGTTGCAATATGTTGCGTAGATCAATATGTTGTGATTTATTTGTGTATGTATACATATTATACTGAAAATCATATTTCTACAAACACTCGTCATCATTTTGGAAAAAAAATGTTTGTTTATCATCTTTTATGGCATGCGGGCTTGAGAAAATTACTAGACACACACTCGGTACAGTCATATTTTGAAGGATCAAATGAGAATATTTTTAAAACCTATTTCTATCCTAAGTCGACCTTTATGTCTATTTTCCAACCCAATTTGAATCACTCAATTTGGATTTGAAACAAAAAATTTTATGACCAAAACATTGACAGGGTGTCTAGTAGGTAGCTTAGGGACATAGTTGGGAAAGTCAATTTTTGGAGGCCTAAATGACTATATTTTGGAAACTTGTTTCTGTGGTGTATTCTCTTATGAATATAGTTTACAAGGAAATTTGAATCACTCTATTTTGATATTGCATGAGGAATTTAGGACCAAAATACTGATTTCCTATCGTAAATCAACACTCTTACAACTCTTATTTTCCGACTGTTCATTGGAATATTTGACCCATTAATTATTCGTCTTTTACAAAATTGTTTTTATTGGATATATAAACATGAATTTAATTTCATGTAAAATTCAAATTATCTCAATCCGTCATCAAACAAAAAATTTATTCTCAAAATATCAACTATTGGTCTAAGTTGGGAAATAAAAATTAACTCTGTTATGCAAGTTTTTTTGAGTAAATTTGATAAACCATCACATGTAATTTTTAAAAAACTATTTCTATTGGAGATATTTCTCTAAATTCACTTTCATTTGGCGTTGGCATCACTCAAATTGGATAAAAAACGAAGAAGTTATGATTAAAACATTGTTGGTCAGTATGGTTAGAGATCGCTCTCCCACAGGTAGACGCTCATTTTTTTTACAGGTCCCAGGAGAATAAAGGAGGTTCATTTATGAAAAAGTGATTCTTGAATAAAATGTTAATAACATAAGGAAATTTCATCCAAGCACAATTGTTGTCCCTCGAAACAACATTGCTACACTTGAAATCATAGCTGTTGCAACTTAAGTTATTTACTGATTTATTATTTTTCAATAAAATGTTGTTTATTTTCTTATCTCTCTTATGTTTTCGTGTCACATATGTTGTTTCCTTCAAAGTCACGGTTTTTGTTCCTTCATAAAAATAAAAATAAAAATAAAAAAGGGGAAGTTGTTGAGTTTCATGTTGTTGCGCTACGTCTATCCATTTTCTTCCCCAATCTTATCAAGTGTATGATTGCCTCAGATCTAATATCAAAAACTCTTATGGTAAGTCTTGTCAAGAATGATTCACTATCAATTCCTCATTATTTTTTAAAGTGACTATGACTGTTGAATGACTAATCCTTCTCCATGTTACCTTGCTAATTTTTGGGAGGGATTGCCACAATCATGATTGATACTTCATGTTCACAAGATTAGAATGGTGGGTAGTTTTGTTGTTCACTTTGTTGTTCATTTCAAAGGAACAATTGCTTTTCACTTTTCTGTTCATTTCAAAGGAACGATTGTTGTTCCCTTTGCTATTCATTTCAAATGAATGATTGTTATTATGTTTGGAAACATTGTTATTTTTTCGACATTTATGGGTCTTCTTTTTTTCTCCTTCTCCTTGGTGAATGAGAAACATTTTTAATGTTCTAGGTCCTGTTTGAAATAATGATTAAGAAGTCAATTTATCTTGGTTTATTTATAAACATAATCTTATTTTTAAGGAATAATTATGCAAAGATGATTTCATCATGCCAACTTTCAACTTTCTTAAATTGTCAAGTCCCTGATTTCGTAAAAGATTATGATGATTACCACAAAATTGCATTTCAATATTTCTGTCATTATCTAATGAATTGTTCCTCAATCTCAATATTAGTAAAGAAAAATATATTTACCAATAGTAATTTTAAGGTTCTTAGTTTTTGAGAAGAAAAATTACTCAGGTTGAAAATAGTTACTAAAAAACCTTTTACGCCATCCCTAGCTCTGAAGGAGCCGACATGCCACCCCATCTATTAAGTAACCCTTGTAGATTAAAAATAAACATAGTTGAATTTTAAACATAAATAGTAAATTGAAGGATAGAAGGTCTCATCACGATTCAACCTACCATGATCATAGGTCTCAACAAAGTGACATTACCACCATTGGTTACCAAGCCAGGGTAATGGCCTTGAGTTGAAAGCCGAAGGAAAATAGGTCTCATCACGAGCCAACTTGTTCACTTTTGTTAGCTCCCGTGAATGACATTGTTATTAAATAACTCCAAAGCCAGAACAATGATCTTCAATAGACTTCTAAGTAAATTGAAATTCTCTTGCAACTATGTATTTATTTCTAATAGACGGGACGTTGGAGTCTCAATGGGATAACAAGGCATCCCTGTCGAGGCTATGGATGCCTGCTGGTAGCAGTGGCCATGCATATGGTATAGAATTTAATTCAATACTATGATCTACTTGGTTACCTTGTTTTCTCAAAACTAATTATCGACAAAGCTTACTGTTGCATATATAACGTTTGCTAGAACTCATGGTTCTTTGGGTAATATTTAATCAGTTCTTAGATAATGATGGTTATGGTTTATATGTATTAATGTGTTCTATATATTCACTTTACATATCAAGGGAAATTTTTTTTAGGTTATTTGAGATTTGAAATTTTGTATCATCTAATCTATCATTCCTTTATTTTAGAAAGATTCATATCTTTCACCAAAGATAGTTGCTTTTCCCAATCAGTCGCCATTTATTCGTATTTTAACAACACTACTATTATTTTGGGGTAAAATAAAGAGGCCTATTTCTGATTATGAAAACCAGGAAATTGATCGATCTTGACAAGAAAAGACTGAGATAACTAATTATCACCATGTTTGTGCCCATAGAAACCAAAGTTGATGGGTATAGTGAATGCTTTTTGTTCTTGTCATTTTTATCCTCTTTTATATTCCCTTTTTATCCATTATTATCACATGGAATTCATAACATGATGATGTCACTTTTATATATAATTATGTAATTGAGGTGATGAATTAGTGATTGATGCTACTAATGAGAGGTGTTATAGAAATCTTGATGGCAGGACAACTAATCAGTTTGGGAGAAGGAAACCATGCTACACTTTATGATTACTTTCTTTTAGCATGCATGGCTTCCACCTTCCATATCAATTTTAGCATCAACTCATCCTACAACAACTTCAACCAATATCAGTCCATCCATGCCATTCCACACTTTCACGGAGGTAAAACTTGAGGTAAAATAACATAAGTTTATGACTTTATTAAAAGTTTAGGTGAATGTCATGAATAACCATTGAGCATTATTCACTCATATTTTTAAACCATTATTTCCATTTCTTTACCACTCTCCATTTTTCAAAATACATCAGAGATTTTAGTTTGGGGGAGGGTATTTTTTGTTTCTTTACCTATCAGGACCATGCCATTATATTATTTCTGTTAAGAACCAAATATCAATATAGCATAGAAAAACCTCAGAAAAAGTACTCAACGCCTTGAAAAAGAGATAATTTCAGATAATAAGCCTCTTCGAGGGGGAAACCTCCTTTTACCCCACTTAGATGTTCAAGTATAAGATGATTCAAAATGAAAATGTCTCCTTGGTATATATAGGAGACTAGGAGGTATAATTACAACTATTGACCTAAAGTCGACATAAATAAAATAACATTACTAACATAATATGCCCCAATTAAAGGGTAATGAGCCAATATTAGGGCTTAATATGCCCCTCCCCTTGAGACAAGTGTTGTACGCAATGCTTGAGTAACTCTGGATTCTTCTGTATAAAAGACTCATCTTCCCAAGTGGAATCTTTAGCCCATAGTTTCCTCCATTTAATGAGATACTCTGAAATGGATCTATTCCTCAACTGATGAATTCTTGTGTCACTGATGGCTTC
>JASDQU010687101.1:0-10820 GCA_032191745.1 Picea mariana | reverse complement strand
TCATACAAACTGATCACAAGCCTTGACAGTTCATACAGACACAGGGGAAATTGCAGAACGACCACCATCAGAAGTGATCCACCTACTAGCAACAGTTCCATCTCAACATCAAGTATAAGACATGTATCTCAAATCGTGTTGATGACTACCTTAGTCGACCTCCTGTGGTTTCACTCACCACTGCGCCCCATTCCTGTGGAAATGAAGCATCTAAGTGGCCCCAACTTTATCAGCAAGATCTGGACTTCACCACCACCTATCATCTCTTGGGTACAGGCGTGATTGTCACTGATTTTCACATTCAGGATGGAGTCTTATGCCACCTGGTCCATCTCCGTGTTCCTACAAGAGAGTGTGCCAAGATGATTTGGGAAGCCCACTACAGTTAGGTGGAAGGACAGTTTGGCATGGAGAAAACTATGGTCGTTCTTCAAAAATATTTTAATTGGCCAAAACTTTGACAGGACGTCAACAAGTATATCAGATCTTGCACTTCCTATGCCATTTCCAAGCCAACCATCAAGAAGCAAGGATTATACACCCCTTTTCCTATTCCTGAGAAGCATTGGGAATCTATATCAATGGATTACATGTCTGGCCTGTTGTCCATCAAGCAAGGAAATGACTGCGTATTTGTGGTCGTTGATCGGTTTTCGAAGATGGCCATCCTCACAACCTACACGAAGAATATGACAACGAGAGATACTTCCAAGTTATTCTTCGAATGAGTGTGGGTCCACTTTGGGATACCAAAAACCATCATCTCTGGCTAGGACAATAGGTTCCTCAACATATTTTGGTCAAGTCTCTGGTCACTGTTGGACACCAAGCTCATAAAATTCACTGCTTTCCACCCCCAAATCGACGGACAAACAGAGGTCATCAATCGGATGATTGTGCACATCCTGCGCATGTAAAATTCTAAGCATCCACTTACTTGGGACAAGAGTCTCCCCTATGTTCAATATAGTTACACTAGGGCTCTCCATAGCTCCACTGGCCATAGCCTATTTCAGGTGGGTCTGGGATTCCAACCCTTGGGACCCATTGATGTTTCACTTCCTCTTGCAACCACATAGACAGACTCTTCCCATGATCAATCTACGATTGAGAGAGCCACCAGATTCATTGAGAGGATTTAGCACATCCACGAACAGGTCTAGGAGATTTTATAGAAATCCAATGCTAAGTACAAGCAGTGCCATGATCAACACAGGGTACCACACCAGTTTCAGGTTGGCGACAAAGTCTAGTTACATTTGCAGAAGGAGCATCTCACGAGGCCCCATTGGAATCTTTTCCCACTTCACTATGGGACTTACACTATCACGAAGGCAATAGGTAGCAATGCTTTTGAGCTCAACACTCCACCCTTCCTTAGTCTGCATCCAGTGTTCAATGTGGACCTCCTTCAGCCATATTTTCCACCATTATTGGACACCTTAGAGATCACAGAAAAAATGACACCAATAGAGCTCAACCATGACTACATGGAACAAGCATCCACTGATTATATAGTGAACACACAGGTCAAGGGAACTCACTAGCAGAGGATCCAGCTTTATCGGGTTGTCAAGACAGGGCAACTTGTACACCAAGGCAAGTGGCTCACCTAGGAAAAAATACAAAATAAGTTGCCTCACTTGATGGGGGAACTCAAAACAATGGATGCCATTGCTTCCTAACGGAGGAGGATTGATCCAATTGGATATTGGTGGCCACGCACCTATTCCAGCTGGCTCCTCTTGTCCTCTTTTGTTTAACACGTTCTTATATACTTCTTTGTAATTGTGGGTTCTACACTTATGGAGTTGTCTTAAGCCCCACACATCATCCAAGTGGATACTGGTGGCTTCTTGCCTAATCCAACTAGATTATTTTGTATGTTTTCATGTTAGCACATCTTGTTGTACTTCCAGGGCTGTTTTGGGGCCCTAAACATTTTTTTTTGGATCGCCATAGTCAAACTGTAAACAAAGTCAAAGTTTGATGGCGTAACGTATAGTTGTCTGAAAGACCTTTCCAATGGGTTATCACGCGCCTAAAACAAAGTTCATATGAAAAAGTTACGACCCTGGGAAGTTGAGGCACCAACTTACACCAACTTACCCATAGGGGCCCACATGACTTTTGGTGTTTCACCTTCTAGGGTTAGGTTTTTGGATGTATAGGGTTTTGGAATTCATGAGTAATATCAAAAAGTCCTCTGGAGCCTCATTGTAATCAATTCTACTCAAACATATGTGTGCACCAGCCACATCTCTTCTTAGAGATAGCTACCACCATTCAAGCAAGTGTTTCAGTTCTGCAGTTTTATAGTTTCAGCCTATTTCATTATTCAATAGAAGATATTGTTCACTAGATATCTGTGTTATTCTTCATATCTATGTGTTTATTGTATTCATTCTTCTAATCAGTTCCTTCCGCTCCTAAATCTAAATCAGTTTCATTCATGTACAATAACGGTGTATCATTGAAATCAATATTGTAAAAGAAGAATATAGATTGAATCATTTTCCACCAATTTTTTGTGTTTTGTCTCGTGTACTATTTCTTAACACTGTATCAAAGCTATTATGGTATTAAGGGCGTGATAACACCATGGTTGTTTTTAACAGGAAATGAAAGACACCTCCACACTAATCCTAGTAGAAGAGAAGAAGAATTTAATCAAGAACGTAAGTGAAACAAGCAATCATATAATACACCGAGATTTTACCTTGGTGTTGGGCCACTAAACTATCATTATTTCTACCATTTCTTGACACATATTTCATCCATCTCTACCATTCTCTATCACGTCATTTATCATAATTTATCTTAAAATTTCGTTTTATAGTTATTTATGCTCTTGTGGGTAAATAATATTTGTTCTCTTTTATTTTAATAAATTGAAGATTATTATGCATGATTTTTTTGATAATGGTTTATTAATGATTATAAAATCACTCATGATTTTAGCGTCCAAGATCTCTTTCAGATTGCAAAATTGATTTTCAGTTTATAATCAAATATTCCAACTTAGAAATCCGTTGGAATAAGAAGTGACAGTTTTCCATTGGATGTTTTGGGCAACTGAAAAAGAATCCTGAAAATTTGAGACACGGGTTTTGTGAAGAACGGACCAATTCAGCTTCCTAGCTAGAAGTATTTCCAAAATTCAATTTGGATTCAGAGAAACAGAGGGTTCTTTGAAGATGATTTTCTCATATTTGTTGTTGTGGCCATTTTCTAAATTCTTCCAATTGCAATGCCAGATTCGACTTGTTTTACCTTATTGATGATGGAGAGATCTTCAATATTTGATATTTTTTATTTATATTATGTAATCAATCCAAAATTGTAATAGGAAATAATTTTGTAATCCATTTAGTTGTAATTTCTCTTTCCCCTCTGTGTATTTAAATGAAAACAAATTAGATGGAGAGGGGGGAGAATTATGGAATTGATCGAAAATTATTGAATTTGAGGCAAAGATAAGAATTTCATTCTAGTGTAATTATTTCTCTCATATATTTTAATGAAGGAAGATGTCCATTTAGTTTTTCATCTATTATTTGTAATTTGATTTGAATTATTTTCAAGGCAGAACTGACTCTTTGGCAGGTGGGCCCACTGCCCTGGACGAGGTGATGCCTTGAACATCAAAACTAGTTTAGTTGTGTGCTTGTTTATTTGAATTTCAATTTATGTTCCTTAAAGAAAATTTCCTTTTCTTCAAGTAATTTGTTGGCTACTGTATTTTCCAGATTTGATATTTCCTGCAATTTCTAGATTTCATTTAATTTATTTCTCTAGATTAGCATTTGAATTCTGCTGGGTGGAATAAGTTAAATTTTCAATTTAGCAAGGTGTTTTTTACTTTAGTGTTGATTCAGGTTGTGTGATTAGCATAAGTCTTCTTTCCTTTCACTTGATTTTTGCTTCTTAAATTTAGTATTGATATTTAAGTCTTGCATTTTATTTCTTGTTGAATGAGCTTGATAATGTAGAACATAATCATGTAGGACTAGTGTTAGTCATGGGTAGTTTATTGCATATATTTTTTAGATTGCCTTGAAATAAAAAGACATTACTCAGTTGATAATTAATGTACAATTGATTAGTTGTTTATTTATTAAGCAACTAATTGTCCCCAACATTTTGGCATCGTTGCCGGGGAGGAAATCAAAGTAGCACTACCACACTAATATCTGGTTGTAGATGCATTCTTGACTCTGAGAGGGTTGGATATCAAAACCTATGCACGCACCCTAGCTAACTTGTGGTGAGTTCTACCCTCCGTGTTGGATTACTAAGAGGGGGGTGAATCAATAATAGAGCAAATTTTTAATTCATTTTAACCATATAATCCAAGTCTAATATCAATGTAGGATTATCATCCAATAACTGAAGAGTAAATAATAAATGAACAAATGAACAATCATACACATACACAGTACGCCAGTGTTTTACATGGAAACCCAAAGTGGGATAAAACCACAGAATGATTTTTCTTATATGTCTTGGAGAATTGCATTCATTGGAAGAACCAACTTCCTTTATTTTCCAGCTGCAACTGGAAGGAGGCTCCAACCCCTTAGTTTCTTAGGATACAACTTGAGGGAAGCTTCAACTCCCCAATTCTATGGCAACAACCAGAAGGAGGCTACAACCCCCTATTTTCTCCGGCTAAAACCGAAAGGTGGATACAACAACTTGTCCTTGTCTTGTCCAACCTCCCCGAGGTATAAGTAGAATGATGGAACCACTGTCACACTATCACTGTGAGATATACTTCTATAAACCTATACCAATCAACCTGTACCAAACAATCTGTACCAATGACCTGAACCATGAATCAACCATGCATCAACCTGTACCTCAACCTGTAATCAACCTGTACCATAAACAAGTGCATCAACCATGCACCGACCTATACCAACCAACCTGTAATCAACCTTGCTGAATTCTGGATTATTCTAGAGAGTGGCCTTGTAGAGCGTGCCTCGCATGGAATATTTGTTGAATCAATCTGAAAATGTTACACAACATACTACAGACTGTACTCTAACTAATACATTTGGTCTTACTGAATTTGGGTCTGTTATGACGAAGTTATGACGTTTTTACCCGAAACACCTTAGAAAGCATCATCAAAAGAATTTATCCTCCCTTGAATTATGACCTTCTTTTCTTCACATTCCCTCTGAAATTTAGCTTAGATATCCCTTGGTTACCTCAGTCACCTATAGATATTCAATATGCTCAAGTTTTATGTAAAATGAGAGATCCTTTCCTCTTATTTATACTCTCCATCTTCTAGGCCACTTGACCCATTTCTAGGTCACTTAACCCATTTCTAGGCCACTTAACCCATTTCTAGGTCACTTAACTCATTTCTAGGTCACTTAACCTATTTTCTTCATTTTTAGGGTTAACCACTTTCCATAATTAGAAAGTTCTCCATTACTTTATCATTTAAATATTCATCCTTGACTTTGTCACTTCACTTTATCATTTAAATAATCTTGTTTGATTTTGTCACTTCACTTTATTATTTAAATAATCCTTCTTAACTTTGTCACTTTAATTTATCATTTAAATAATAATTTCTTCTTTGAAATCTCTTGACTTCTTTGACTTTCTGGGGCTTCAAGCCAACATATGAGGGTCCTCAAACTTCGTAAGGCCATAACTCTCAAACTGTGAGGAGTTATGTGACGTTCCACATACCACCGGAAAAGGAATAACATGTAATATCCATATAGAATAGTCTTACATTCAAATATATTAAGACTCATACCATTATACATGAAACAATCTTGGGTCCATTATCCAAACCTTTTTGCTACTAGAATTCACTACCGGACTTTCTCCAAGGGTTGAAATCAATCAATAAGGGTTTACATCAATATACAATATCACTCTCCAATGGTTGACATCAATGACAACCAACAATCCATACCAACTATCCATCAACCTAAGCCAACTGTCTGACACTCTATAGGTAGTTTCAGGTCATATAGCATGCACGATTAACATTAGGAACATTAAAGGTAGGAACTTGAACTTTTGATGTAAGAACCACCCATTACACTAACTAATTGATAGGAAAATTTGAAGGAGGAGCCTCAAAGTAGCACATGAATACACTATTCTATTTTGGAAAGAAATGGCACACACTGCTACTTTTGAATTCCCTATCATAGATCTAGAAGGAGTGACAAAAATGCACATCATTCCCCCATCCACTCTACCAAATTTTCATGGTTTGGAAAACGAAGACCTTGATACATTCTTATTTGAGTTTGAAGTAATTTGTAGAGGATATGATTATTGTACTAATTCTCAAAGGTTGAAAGTGTTTCCTCTTACTCTAAAAGGAGAAACTCTCCGATGGTTTATGAGCCTTGGTGGAAACTTCACTCAAACATGGGAGGACATGAAGAATGTATTCTTGAAGAAGTACCAATACTATTGCAAGACTAATGAATATATTTTCAGTATGATACAAGGGGAAGATGAAATCTTGGAAGACTATGTGGAGCGATTTCAATACAACCTTCAAAAATCAAAGCATAATCATTTGAAAAAAGATATATTGAAAACAATCCTACTCAAAGGAATTAAAGCCACATTTTTAGAACTCTTAAATTTGATGGAAAAAGGTGATGTTTTTCAACTATCATATGATGATATTTGTGAATTATGCACAAGGTATTCAAGAGGAATCTCCAGGGTTGGTAAGAATTCTAGAGAAATTTCTTCTTTCTCTTCCAAATCTACTACAAACACAAGAGATATAGGAGTTGGAATCAATGATTTATTTGAACATTTTAAAACCAATTTTATTAGCTCTCTAAATTCACAACTGAATGTTTTGCAGGTTAAGAAAAATCAAGAAAAAAGTGAAGAAGTGTTTTTCCCTCAGTGTTGAAAGAAACATCCCATGGATAGTCGTTCTTTCTTACCTAGGATGAAAAAAACATATCAAAGAGATCAGGAAGCTGCAACAAGATCACAACCATGGAAATCGTGGCCTACATGCATGGTTCAATTTTTTTTTTCTCCATTTTACTACTTGCATTATTCATCATGGAATAATCTTATGTTAGGGAAGCCATGCCAACCTCACTATGACCCCCACCAATCTTGTCCACAAGTTTGGCATGGCTCATCTTATGATTACATGACTACTCTCCCTCATCTTGTAGCATGCCAAACATATAATCCATACTCTTAAATACATAATCAAAATCCTCTACACCCTACACAATTCCTATTCAATCCATTCCACACCCTCATAACAATAAACCAGTACAACATACTTACAATGTTGAACTGCAAAATTTTCTGACCCTTCCCACCCATCCTATTTCAACTGCACCACTACATGAAACTGATATCAAGTCTGGGAAGGCTTTAAATCCAAAAATTGCAGAAGTCAAGGAAGAACACCATGATACGAAAACCATGGGAAATCAAGAGTGTCAAAGATATATTGAATATTGGTTTCACTCCATCATTTGTTCGCAACATCACTCCATACTTCGACAATTCTTGGCACCATCGTTTCAAGGGAAGATGGTCTCTCATACCCTAGTATTTATTAACATGCATTTTTATAATTTGGGTATGTATATACTTGACGCCTTATTTTAAAAATGGCTCCACTAGAAGTACTCTTATATGTAAGCATATTTTATTTTTCAATGTAGAGTAGGTTAGAGTAGAAAATAAAATAAGTACATAAATAAATTTATTTATAAAAATCATTTTGATTGTTGCAATATGTTGTGTAGATCAATATGTTGTGATTTATTTGTGTATGTAGACATATTATACTGAAAATCATATTTCTACAAACACTCATCATCATTTTGGAAAAAAAATGTTTGTTTATCATATTTTATGGCATGCGGGCTTGAGAAAATTACTAGAATCACAGTCGGTACAGTCATATTTTGAAGGATCAAATGAGAATATTTTTAAAACCTACTTCTATCCTAAGTCTACCTTTATGTCTATTTTCCAACCCAATTTGAATCACTCAATTTGGATTTGAAACAAAAAAATTTATGACCAAAACATTGACAGGGTGTCTAGTAGGTAGCTTAGGGACATAGTTGGGAAAGTCAATTTTTGGAGGCCTAAATGACTATATTTTGGAAACCTGTTTCTATGGTGTATTCTCTTATGAATATAGTTTACAAGGAAATTTGAATCACTCTATTTTGATATTGCATGAAGAATTTATGACCAAAATACTGATTTCCTATCGTAAATCAACACTCTTACAAATCTATTTTTCCGACTGTTCATTGGAGTATTTGACCCATTAATTATTCGTCTTTTACAAACTTGTTTCTATTGGATATATAAACATGAATTTAATTTCATTGAAAATTCGAATTATCTCAATCCGTCATCAAACGAAAAAGTTATTCTCAAAATATCAACTATTGGTCTAAGTTGGGAAATAAAAATTAACTCTGTTATGCAAGTTTTTTTGAGTAAATTTGATATACCATCACATGGAATTTTTAAAAAACTGTTTCTATTTGAGATATTTCTCTAAATTCACTTTCATTTGGCGTTGGCATCATTCAAATTGGATAAAAAACAAAGAAGTTATGATTAAAACACTGTTGGTCAGTATGGTTAGCGACCGCTCTCCCACAGGTAGATGCTCATTTTTTTTATAGGTCCCAGGAGAATAAAGGAGGTTCATTTATGAAAAAGTGATTCTTGAATAAAATGTTAATAACATAAGGAAATTTCATCAAAGCACAATTTTTGTCCCTCGAAACAACATTGCTACACTTGAAATCACAATTGTTGCAACTTAAGTTATTTACTGATTTATTATTTTTCAATAAAATGTTGTTTATTTTCTTATTTCTCTTATGTTTTCGTGTCACATATGTTGTTTCCTTCAAGGTCACGGTTTTTGTTCCTTCATAAAAATAAAAATAAAAAATAAAAAAGGGGAAGTTGTTGAGTTTCATGTTGTTGCGCTACATCTATCCATTTTCTTCCCCAATCTTATCAAGTGTATGATTGCCTCAGATCTAATATCAAAAACTCTTATGGTAAGTCTTGTCAAGAATGATTCACTGTCAATTCCTCATTATTTTGTAAAGTGACTATGACTGTTGAATGACTAATCCTTCTCCACGTTACCTTGCTAATTTTGGGGAGGGATTGCCACAATCATGCTTGATACTTCATGTTCACAAGATTAGAATGGTGGGTAGTTTTGTTGTTCTCTTTGTTGTTCATTTCAAAGGAATGATTGCTTTTCACTTTTCTGTTCATTTCAAAGGAACGATTGTTGTTATGTTTGGAAACATTGTTATTTTTTCGACATTTATGGGTCTTTTTTTTTTGTTCTTCTCCTTGGTGAATGAGAAACATTTTTAATGTTCTAGGTCCTGTTTGAAATAATGATTAAGAAGTCAATTTATCTTGGTTTATTTATAAACATAATCTTATTTTTAAGGAATAATTATGCAAAGATGATTTCATCATGCCAACTTTCAACTTTCTTAAATTGTCAAGTCCCTGATTTCGTAAAAAATTATGATGATTACCACAAAATTGTATTTCAATATTTCTGTCATTATCTAATGAATTGTTCCTCAACCTTAATATTAGTAAAGAAAAATATATTTACCAATAGTAATTTTAAGGTTCTTAGTTTTCGAGAAGAAAAATTACTCAAGTTGAAAATAGTTACTAAAAAACTTTTTACGCCATCCCTAGCTCTAAAGGATCCGACATGCCACCCCATCTATTAAGTAATCCTTTGTAGATTAAAAATAAACATAGTTGAATTTTAAACATAAATAGTAAATTGAAGGATAGAAGGTCTCATCACGATTCGACCTACCATGATCATAGGTCCTAACAAAGTGACATTACCACCACTAGTCACCAAGCCAGGGTAATGGCCTTGAGTTGAAAACTGAAGGAAAAGAGGTCTCATCATGAGCCAACTTGTTCACTTTTGTTAGCTCCCGTGAATGACATTGTTATTAAATAAATCCCAAGCCAGAACAATGATCTTCAATAGACTTCTAAGTAAATTTAAATTCTCTTGCAACTATGTATTTATTTCTAATAGATGGGACACTGGAATCTCAATGGGATAACAAGGCATCCTTGTCAAGGCTATGGATGCCTGCTGGTATCAGTGGCCATGCATATGGTATAGAAGTTAATTCAATACTATGATCTACTTGGTTACCTTGTTTTCTCAAAACTAATTATTGACAAAGCTTACTGTTGCATATATAACGTTTGCTAGAACTCATGGTTCTTTGGGTAATATTTAATCAGTTCTTAGATAATAATGGTTATGGTTTATATGTATTAATGTGTTCTATATATTCACTTTACATATCAAGGGAATTTTTTTTTAGGTTATTTGAGATTTCAAATTTTGTATCATCTAATCTATCATTCCTTTATTTTAGAAAGATTCATATCTTTCACCAAAGATAGTTGCTTTTCCCAATCAGTCGCCATTTATTCGTATTTTAACAACACTACTATTATTTTGGGGTAGAATAAAGAGGCCTATTTCTGATTGTGAACACCAAGAAATTGATCGATCTTGACAAGAAAATACTGAGATAACTAATTCTCACCATGTTTGTTTCCATAGAAACCAAAGTTGATGGGTATAGTGAATGCTTTTTGTTCTTGTCATTTTTATCCTCTTTTATATTCCCTTTTTATCCATTATTATCACATGGAATTCATAACATGATGATGTCACTTTTATATATAATGAGGTAATTGAGGTGATGAATTAGTGATTGAGGCTACTAATG
>JASDQU010687098.1:89403-100230 GCA_032191745.1 Picea mariana | reverse complement strand
ATGGAAGCACCAGCTCCCAGGTTTCTCTAGCACCAACTAGATGGAAACACCAAATCCCAGAATATATTCTAGAACCAACTAGAATTCAGAGGACTACAATCCTCCCTAGAACCACACTACCACCCTGATTGAATATTACAAAACTTACTTACTTATGCTGTCTCTGATCTGATCTGTTATAGCTCGATGTCTCCTTTGCCTTCTTCAACTTCTATGCTCTGTTCCACTTCTGCATATTTTTGCTTCTATGCTCTATGACTCCACTGCTCTCTTCTTCGTCTATGCTCTGCTCTCTCTCCTTCTGTGCACCACTACTTCTCTGTTCATCTTTTCTTCTACGTTTTATTCTTTGTGATCCATCTGCATTTTATGCACTGCGCCTCTTCTGTGCTCTTCAATGCCTCCTCACAACCTCCTTTTACCTGCATGAATACCTATAAAGAATCCCCATCTCTTATTTGTTCTACGTATATTTATCACGCAAGTCCTCTTCCAGATCATGCTAGCAACTATTCATCCTCTCTGGCAGTTATCCTGAGTCTTGTTCGTCATCAATGGCCATTATCCTGAAATTCTTTGGCTTCTCTGGAAGTGCGACCCTTCGTATTCTCTATTACAGTTGAACTTATTTTCTCTGTTACAATTACAATTGATATCCTATGACAGTTACAAGAGGTATTCTCTGATGGTTACAGGAGGTTCTCCCGAAGAAGCTCCTTGTGAACTTCACCCACATGAACTAGTGCTAGGTGCAAGTTTCCCCCATGTGACCACCGGATGTGACCACACACTAATAAAAAAGGCAATACATGACTTTGTGTTTTGGATATTCTTCTACGAGTCACCTCGATTCTCCCAACTCCCGAAACTTTGAGGTAGAGCCTAGCGACGCTAGCTCCTTCCCCTATTCTCCGCGACCACTGGCTGTGACCTGGGGCTGAACTTCCGAGAACTTCGGGACTTCACGTTTCACAAAGTTGAAAGTTTGATCACCTCCTTTCTTTTGTTTCCCAGTTTCTGAACTCCACTCTCGTTCGATCGACGACCCACTACATTCCTCGATCTAATGGTCTAGATCTCATTGGGACTTCATGTTTTACGACTTCAAGCTTTGCGATTTCTGTGGACTGCTCAATGAAGTTCTTTCAATTCATGACTCTGCAAATCTGCTTATCTATTGCCATGTGTCCTTCCCAGCACCAATGGATAGGATTGCCTCCTGATTTCAAACTTTGTGAGTTTTTTCTTCTCCTGTGCACTATAAAGAATTAAATCCCATGCACTTACCTCTGGATCCAATGACGGTTGGCCCACATGCTCAGATCTAATGCCTGAGATCTATTCTCCTCCTCTGCACACTCATTTCTCCTGTTTGGACTCTAATCCAATGTTCCAGATTCTTCACAGTGCTTGATCCGACATCCACTGTCACTCCTCCTCCTGAGCTTACGATTTCTTCCAACTTAGAATATTTTCTAAGTATTCAAAGGTTTCAACCTCTGAACCTTCTACTGCGAGACCGTTTCCTCCTGATCTCTGTCTTCATAAAAGAGGACTTATTCCGGTGCTATCATTGTTTCTTTCTTGTTTTCCATCGTCATTGTTGTTCTTTCCATCAATGACAAGCACACTCATCTTGTAAACATGCCAATAATCTCCCCCTTTTGCATTGATGGCAACCCTGAAAGGCTGCACTAATCTGCTTAGACCTCCAACTGTAGCATCCATACCCCACACCTTTTTCTCCCCCTTTGACATCAATGTCAAAGAGAACTGAGAGTGACTCTATTCTCCCCCTGATTAGAGATACAATAAACACTCTCCCCCTGATTAGATATACTATGAGCACTCTCCTCCTGATCAGATAGACTATTTTAACTTGATAACAGGGTCATGCCCATCTTCTAGTGTAGATACTCAAACTGAGATTTTGCAAGCGGTTTAGTGAAGATATCAACAATATGATCTTTGGATGGAATATAATGCAAAGAAACAACAGTGTTGATTACCTATTCCCTCAAGAAGTGATACTTGATGGGTATATGCTTGGTCTTGGAGTGAAATACAAGATTCTTTGACACACTAATTGCACTAGTATTATCATAATGAATTGTGATTGGTGCAGTATACTTGACCTCCAAGTCTGCAAGTGTCTTAATCATCCACAATACTTGGGTACAGAAAGTGGAAGCTACAATGTATTCAACTTTTGTAGTCGATAAGGAAATGGAACCTTGCTTCTTTCTCAACCATGCTACAAGAGAATATCCTAAGAAGAATGTACCTCCACTCGTGCTTTTCCTTTCATCCATGCAGTTAGCCCAATCAACATCTAAATAGACTGATAATTGAAAATTATGATTCCTAGGATACCATAGGCCATAGTTCATTGTTCCTTTCAATTATTTGAATATTTTTTTGACAACTATCAAATGACTCTGTTTAGGTGCAGACTAATACCTTCCTACCATTCCAACAATATGCATCCTGTTGTACATCACAACATCTCGTCCAGACATAATGCATATTGTTGGNCCAGTGACCATATGTGTGCTCACAGGTGAAGAATATTCCATTTGAAACTTTTTCAACATTTCTCTTAGATATTTCTCCTTAGAAAGAAATATTCCTTCAGACCTCTGAGTAATTTGAAGACCAAGAAAAAATGACAGTTTCCCTATCATAGACATTTCAAATTCAGACTGCATGGCAGAAGAAAACCATTGTACCAATGAAGAATTATTACTTCCGAAGATGATGTCATCTACATAGACCAACACAATGAGAAAATCATTATCCTCTGTTTTTATATATAGATTGCAGTCAACTGTTCCTCTCTTGAATCCTTTGTCTTGAAGATACTTATCCAGTCTGTAATACCAGGCACGGGGAGCTTGTTTCAACCCACATAAGGCTTTCTTCAGCTTGCAGACAAAGTCAGGGTTATCTGATAGTTGGAAACCCTCTGGTTGTTCCATATAGACTTCTTCTTTTAGATCTCCATTTAGAAAAGCTGACTTGACATCCATTTGATAGACTTTAAACTTCTTATGACAAGCATAGGCAGGAAACATTCTAATAGCTTCTAATCTTGCTACGGGCGCAAATGTTTCATCAAAATCCAGTCCTTCTATTTGAGCATACCCGTTGCAGACCAATCTAGCCTTATTTCTTACAATAGTTCCTTGGTCATTCATCTTATTTTTGTAGACCCATTTGTATCCTATTACATTTTTATTTGTTGGCCTAGGAACAAGTTCCCAAGTATCATTCTTTTCAATCTGATCCAGTTCCTCATTCATTGATTTTAACCAATTTACATATTTATTGGCTTCATTAAAGTTCTTGGGTTCCACCATGGATATGAAGGCTATATGTGATTGCTCGGTGTCTTTGATTATCCTTCTCCTAGTTTGTACACCTTTGTCTTTCTCACCAATTATCTGACTTGCAGGATGATTCTTTTGAGTAATTATGGAGGAAGGATTTGATGCTGATTGTTGTCTTGACTCTTCTTGTCTGGGTGTCTCTTCTCCACCTGATTACTCATCCTCTTGTGACTCTGAGATTTATTGTTCTTCATTTCTATTATTCTCATCATCTTCTTCATTTGACTTGGTGCTTATTCTCTGTTGATCTTTTACATGAGCTTCTTCATCAATTCGAACATCAATATAGTCTACTAATTTATGCATTATTTTGTTAAAGAATTTGTATCCTTTACTATCTGTTGCATATCCTAAGAAGATACCTTCATTAGATATACCATCAAAGCTTCCCAAATGATCATCATTATTTTTTATGTATCATTTACTTCCAAATACTTTGAAGTGCTTGATTGATGCAGGTCGACCAAACCATGGCTCATATGGAGTTTTATCACTATTCGGCCTTAGATGTGCTTTGTTTAGAATATGAAAAGCCATGTGAGCAACCTCCACCCAAAAGGTTTGTGAAATGCCCCTTTCACTCATCATAGCCCTTTCCATCTGTTGGACTAATCTATTTTGGCGTTCTACAACTCCATTTTGTTGAGGAATACCTGGAATAGTATATTCTCTTTTAATTCCATTTCTGTCACATAATTCTTTGAAATCTATTGACATAAATTCTCCTCCCCTGTCTGAGTGAATTTCCTTTAACTTCCTTCCTATATTATTCTCATCTAACACCTTAAACATTTTGAACTTCTCAAATGCATCAGATTTTTCTCTCAGAAAGGCAACCCACATAAGTCTGGAGAAGTCATCAATGACCAACATAAAGTAAGGTTCTCCTCCAGTTCCTTCCTTTCGCAGTGGTCCACATAGATCCATATGAATAATTTGAAGCGGCTTCTTGGAAGATGTGAAACTCTTCTATTTGAATTGAGCATGAGTCAGCTTCCCATTTGGCAGGATTCACTTACAGAGTTATGAGGCTTAGATATTCTTGTAAGATATTTCAAAGAAAATTCATTATTCAACTTGACAATATGATCAAAATTCAGGTGTCCAAGCCTTCTGTGCCATAACCAACTTTCATAAAATTTTATTAAATGACATTCCTCCTTATCTTCCTTCAAAACATAGACATTTTTTTCAGTTCTAACCCCTTTTGCAATCAACTCTCCTGTGTTCATTGTTTTTATTTTACAATCTTTGGCAGTGAAAGTGACTTCACGTCCTCTATCACACACTTTAATGACACTAAGAAGATTATTCTTTAATCCATCAAAAAATAATACATATTGAGCTTTGCCTCTTCCATTACTTAATATTACTAGACCTTTACCTCTGATCTTTCCTAGAGCATCATTTCCAAAAGTCACATTTCCTGATTTACTTTATTTGAGTGATAGGAACTTACTTTTGTCACCTGTCATATGACTGGAGCATCCGTTGTCAATATACCAGGGGCTCTTTTGTCTTTGAGCTGAAAACATTAATCCACACTTGTTATCTTCTTTCTTATTCCAAACCTTGACGGTTTCATCTCTATGATTTGAATATGGATTTTATTTCTTTAGGCGACAGTCTATAGCTTTATGTCCATAATTATGGTAGATGTAACATTCTAGTTTATTGAATAAAGGATCATAACAATTTTTATGCTTAATATGCGTCTTTTTCCTAGCCATCACATGACTTGCAGTCTATGGTTGTTTGTTACTTGGGTGTATCATTTTTTTTTGTGTAATATATTTATTCCTCGGGTGTCTTGATTGCTCATGTATAAATCTTAAAGAGAAATTTACAGCTTTGTGGCCAAAGTTAGAACAATACAAAAAATATCCATAGAAAAAATATTTGTACCTAGAAAATGGTTGTCTTCTTTGAGTAGGTCAATTTCTTCCATGCTGATGATTTCCTTGAGCAGAGGGTGTATTATTTCTTTGTTCCACAGATTCATTTCTGGTACCTTTTTCTTCACTCCTCCTTGGCGACTGATTATCTTCCTTTGTTTCCGTAGGTTTGTTGTTGTCAATGGTTGTAGATTTGACAAACTTGATGGATTCTTTGTTGCTTGGTTTACCACTAATTGATCCCTCTTCGTAACCCAAAACAATTTTCAACTTTGGATTCCTTTGTTGATTCATAATGGTGGCTAATCCTTCTGAGGCTTTAATACTTGTCAGATTCTGATGATATAAGGCCTGAAATTTCCCTAGATATTTTTTGACAGACACTACTTCAGCTTCCAATTTTTCACCTTTTGTTTTGGCTTCCTTCAATTGTTGTTTGAGGATGTATTCAATCCTCTTAGCTTTTTTTAGATTAACCTTCAACAGAGCAATTTCTTCAGATGGTTCATTGCATGTTTTCTCATACCTGAGCAATAACTATTTTCGTTTTCTTTTATTTTCTCTGAGTCTATGAATCTCTTCCATGGCACTGACAAGTTCTCCTTCAATAACAACTACTGATTCACAATCAACGAACTCACTTCATGTATCTACAGTGTTTAGATATTCTAAATCTATTAGCATGTCATTATTTATTTTAATTTCAATAGAAGAGTCACTGTTTTCATCATCTGAAGGATCATCATCATTGTTTACACAAAGGCTTTTCTTCTTAAAATTACTCTCTTTATAGACCTTCTTGTATTTGTGCTTCTCTTCATCGTCATATGTCTGATCCTTTCTTTTGTGAGGACACTTAGATGCAAGATGACCTATCTTACCACAATTGAAACATTTGAAGGGTAGTTTACCTTTGTATTTACCTGATCCTTTCGTCAGTCTTCTCACAAAATTTGCTTCAATCTCATCTATATCGGAGTCTGTGTTTTTCTCTTCTTTAAAGAATGCATCTCTTGTAGTGTGTTTACCTTTGGCGATTCTCATTTCATAAGCAGTTAGGGTTCCAAGGAGTTGACCTAGTGTCAACTTTTTGAGATCAGTTATTTCCTCTATAGCAGAGACATTTGAGTTAAATCTATCAGGAAGAGATCTTATTATTTTCTGGACTATAAAATATTCATCTATCGTTTCACCTAGACCTTTCATAGTGTTGACAAGTTATTCTATACGTAAGAAGTACTTACTGATAGTTTCATATTCATCCATATTTAACTGCTCAAATTTCAGTCTCTGAGTATGAAGTTTTGCGTCTTTCACCTTTTCATTACCTTCATAACTACTTATAATCTTGTCCCACATAAATTTTGTTGAATCACAGTGCATGACTTTGACAAACTCGGCTTCTACAAGTCCACTGAGGATGGAATTCATTGCTTTTGCATTAAATCTAAACTCCAGCTTATCATATTTTGAGGCCAAGACTATAGGATTCACATATCCAGTTTTAACGACATCCCAGACATCAACACCCAAAGACATTAAATAAGTTTTCATCCTTATTTTCCAGAAGGAAAAGTTTGTTCCATCAAACAGAGGGACTCTATTAGTTCAACTTCCTTCATGACTAGTCATTTTCAAGATTATGGATCTACCTTTGATCAAAGGCACTAGATCTGATACCAATTGTTGGAAAAATAACTGAGAGGGGGGGTGAATCAATTATTAATATAATCTTGAAACTTTTCCTGTTATTTTTTGAATATTTCTAGATTATTATTTAATGTGTTGTTGATAAATTAACATGCATAGATATACAAAATTTGATCAATCACATAGAATACACAGACACACTGATATTCATGAGGACACCCATAAAGGGAGAAAACCTCTTCTTCTTAGGATGTCAATCAATCTCCAGCTTTCATGTACACCACAATATTTGTGCACCAACTCAAATATGAGGCTACAACCTCTGATAGAAAGCTACAACTTGCATAGAGCATCAACTCTCAAATTTCTCTAGAACCAACTAGATGGAAGCACCAACTCCCAGGTTTCTCTAGCACCAACTAGATGAAAGCACCAAATCCCAGAATATCTTTTAGCACCAACTAGAATTTAGAGGACTACAATCCTCCCTAGCACCACCCTACCACCCTAATTGAATCTTACAAAACTTACTTACTTATGTTGTCTCTGATCTGATCTGTTACAGCTAGATGTCTCCTCTGCCTTCTTCAGCTTCTATGCTCTGTTCCACTTCTTCATATTTCTTCTTCTATGCTCTGCAACTCCACTGTACTCTTCTTCATTTATGCTCCGGTCTCTCTCCTTTTGTGCACCACTGCTTCTCTATTCATCTTTTATTCTGTGTTTTATGCTATGTGATCCATCTGCATTCTATGTGCTACGCCTCTGTTGTGCTCTTCAACTCATCCTCACAACCTCCTTCTACCTGCATGAATAAATATCAAGAATCCCCATCTCTTCTCTTTTCTGCATATATTTATCACGCCAAGTCCTCTACCAGATCATGCTAGCAACTCTTCATCCTCTCTGGCAGTTATCTACAGTATTGTTCGTCATCAATGGTCATTATCCTGAAATTATTTGGCTTCTCTGGCAGTGCAACCCTTCATCTTCTCTATTACAGTTGATCTCCTCTGACAGTTACATGAGGTCTTATCTGATAGTTACAGGAAGTTCTCGCAAAGAAGCTCCTTGTGAACTTCACCCGTGTGAACTAGGACCTGGTGCAAGTTTCCCCCACGTGATCACCGACTGTGACCACATGCTAATAAAAAAGTCACTACGCAACTTCGTGTTTCAGATATTATGTTGCAAGTCACATCGATTATCCCAAATCCTGAAACTATGAGGTAGAGCCTAGCGACACTAGCTCCTTCCCTTATTCTCTGTTGATGTGACCACTGGTTGTGACCTGGGGCCCAACTTTTGAGTGCTTCAGGACTTCACGTTTCATGAAGTCCGAAGTTAGATCACCTCCTTTCTTTCATTTCCTGACTTTTGAACTCCTGTCTTGTCCGATTGATAGCCCATGACATTCCACGATCCAATGGTACAGATCTCATCTGGACTTTGCGTTTCACGACTTCACGCTTTGAAATGTCTGTGGATTGCTTGACGCAGTTCTTCCAATTCGTGATTCTGTGAATCTGCTTATCTTCTGCCACATGTCCTTCCCAGCACCAACAACTTGGATTGCCTCACGATTTCAAACTTCGTGAGTTTTCTCTTCTCCTGTGCACTCTAAAATAATTAAAGCTCATGCACTTACCTCTGGATCCAATGACGGTTGATCCACATGCTTAGATCTAACACCTAAGATCTATTCTCCTCCCCTGCGTGCTCGCTCCTCTAGTCTAGACTCTAATCCAATGGTCCAAATTATTCACAGTGCTCGATCCGACGACCACTTTCGCTCCTCCTCTTGATCTTACGATTTCTTATTACTTAGAAGGTTTTCTAAGTATTCAAAGGTTTCGGCCTATGAACCTTCTACTGCGAAACCGTTTCCTCCTGAGCTCTATCTTCATAAAAGAGGACTTCTTTCGGTGCTATCATCATTGCTTTCCTATTTACCATCATCACTACTGTTCTTTCCATCAATGACAAGCACACTCTTCTTGTAAACATGCCAACACTTCCTGCACCTGGTTTGGAAAAAAACTGAATAGAATTCACTTCTTGGAAGTTTTTCTGAATTCTTTGTTGTCTTTGCTCCTCTAAGTCACACATGTGTGTCAACAACCGAGCTCCAAAGCACATTTCCATGCCAAAACCTAGCACCCACGTGCATCCCGCAAATCATGGCATTATGTTGAAAATTTAGGAGGCATAACACCTATCTCGACAGAGTTCTTGGTTGCATGGCCTCCATGTGGCCATGTCCTAGCACTAAATCTGGACCCTATGCTTATGGAATGACCGTTGGATCCTAAGATGTGGCTTGACCATTGGTTAGAATGTGGTGTGATTAAGGGTTGGGGATAAGCCCCGACCCTTTCTCCACCTATATGAATCCTTATGCAACTTTAAATATTATTTTAATACTATATGGTTAAGTCAGATACAGTAGGTGGGTTGGTGGCCGGACCTACACCAACACTCTGCCACTCCTAGAGGTCATGGGTTCGACCCCCGTGGACTCCAACCCAAAATTAAGAGAGTGGTGTGATTAAGGGTTGGGGATAAGCCCCGACCCTTTCTCCGCCTGTATGAATCCTTATGAAAATTTAAATATTAGTTTAATAATATATGGTTAAGTTAGATACAGTAGGCGGGCTGGTGGCCCAACCTACACCAACACTTTGCCACTCTTAGAGGTCATGGGTTCGATCCCCGCGGACTCCAACCCAAAATTTTAAAGAACAGAGGGGTGCCACGTGGCACCATACCATTGGTTCCCAAGCACACCATGTGTCAAAACCTGATAGGTCCATGTATCTACTACCAACTCACCTACCATGTCAACCTCTGCCACATCACCACTTTCCACGTGTCATTATGGTACCATGCCACATCAACACCTATGACCAGTTAGAAATCCATGTTGCCTTTCCATGTGTCAATATGGTCACTCTGCCACATGTCAGTATGGTCTGCATAGTCAGCAGTACTGACTGTACAGTCAGCAAAAATTTTGCATGTTTGGAAAAGTGGATAGAACACGATATATCTCACATAAGATGTTTGTTTTAACCCGTTCAAGTTGTGTTGGGATCATGAGGACGAGGCCTACGCACGAGTCCATTTTTAAGCAATTCTGAGCACTTTGAATTTTGAGCATATTTTGATCCCCTGGATCACCCGAAGTGTTAACCGGCCGAAGTCGGTCATGAGACGAGTTGACCGACAATTGTAAGTTACCCTTCCCGACCAAACTCCTTTGTTGACTTTTAACCTCTTAATATAATGGTGGGCAGAGCTTCTCCTCACCCGAGTTTCTACGGTGGAGATCCCCTCCAGAGTTCAAAACTCCGAGAGTTTCACCTTTTTGTAACCATCAATGCATTTCCTCCAGAGTTCTGAATTGCCGACCCTTCGAAGGACTCAGACTCGAATATCTAATGGTCTTGGTGGTTCTCTAGATCTACAGATCTCCTTTAGTATGGAAGTTTGGAACTTTGGGTCTTTGTAACCTTTAACCCTTACCTTTATCTTAGCTGGAGAACCAAATCTTGTTTAACTCAAAGATCAATGGTCCCTATACCTTTCTCCAATCTACGGCTAGAAATGATTTCAGAGATTTGAATCTTCAGAGAACCATGTTTTGATTGGGTTCAAATATCCCAGAGTGACATACTCCTGGAGTGACGTGGCTGTTGATGTGGCACTGCCTGAGTGGTTTTCACGTGTCACCTTGATTCATAAATTTCATACCTAAAGTGCCAACTAGACCTTGACACTTGTCACTATCTAATTGTGCCACCTATCCTTGCTAACACAAACTATGATGGCGTGGGATCTCATTGTCTTTCCACGTGTCTTACTTCATGACTCTGGGGCTTCAACCTTCGAGT
>JASDQU010687098.1:77957-89134 GCA_032191745.1 Picea mariana | reverse complement strand
GTCCTTTGTTCATGTGACCGAGAGCTATGACCTCGACCCCTTTCCTTGAGTACTAATCAAAAAGTAAATTTGACGGTTGGGATTTCATCAGTCTTGAATATCGATGGCTTGGGAGGATTGTGGAGCCTCTACTAGCATGATGTTTAAACCCTCTGTCAATTTCTGCATTCAAAACTGCTCGCTGATAGTGTGACTGATGCCAACTGTTGATCTGTTTGTAGGTGACGATCGACGACCCATGTGGATTTCAGAACCCAAAATAGAACGATAGTTAACTTGACCTTATGATCCCGCAATGGCTCCTCATTGTTGATCTACCCTTTTTGATATTAGACGGTCAGGACTTAATTGGATGTTGATTCAATGCTCGAAAAGTCTAACCCCAAGGAAGAGGAGCATAATTTTGAGCAAGAGCAGATTGTCGTAGGAGATGTAGTAAGTATGATGAGATCCTTCCAGAGGATGTCAAAGGTGTTGATCAAACGCTTGGATAGAGATGAGGGAAGAGCATCTGTACCCAATGAGGGTTCACAACGGGCCCCAGATGGTAGTAATAACATACACCAAGAACTTGAGAAGGTGAAATTATTTGAGTTCTGAGGTGCCCCAGATGACTTAGCCGCTGAGGCATGGTTGGAGAACATGGCGATGTGCTTCACACTTCATGATTACACCTCCAACATGAAATTTCACATGGTGGTCTTTCAGCCGAAGGGGAGTGCTCTTCTATGGTGGAAGACGCTCCTACCTCAACTAAACATGGTCGTCAAAGATGTGTCCTCGAAACTGTTTGAGGAACAATTCCGAGAAAGGTATTTTTCCAAAGAATTCATTGAGTGTCAGCTTAATGAGTTCAATGCCTTATGAAAGGGTGGCCGTATGGTGCTAGAGTATGAGTCCAGATTCATGGAGCTACTTAGGTACATTCCACATCTGAACACGAAGAAGTTGAAGGTCAAAAAGTTCTTTTTTGGCCTTAAATCCAACATTCGTGCAAAGGTGAGGATATTAATGCCTTGGACTTTGCATATGTGGTTCAGAAGGCCCTCATAGTTTAGGACGAGATAAATGGTAAGGGTCAGGGTAGGACTCTCTCTAAACAGATTGAATATACATCATCAAGAGCACAACAACATCCGACACCACTAGAAATACTACAGGGAATTGAGGTACACCTAGAGGACCAATGTTTATGACACCACGGTGAAAAAATCCTTAGCAGAGGACTCCTTACATAGGATCACAACAAAAACAATGTTGAACGCAACAGTATTTTAGGCATGTTCAACATAAATGACTAGGATCAAAGGCTGTTACACCAACAACTTCTACTTCGAGGACTAGAAGCACTGGACTGAAGACTAGATGTTGGACATGTGGTGAGACACATTACCAACGAGATTGTCCGATTGAGAAGGCCAGAGCGGCCAGATCATCAGGACCCACTATAGTTGGAGATTTGGGCAAGGCCCATAGGATACATGTAGTGGTGAACAACCGCCAGGATGAGTACCAGTCCACTGTGCTAGAGATGTCAGGTATGATCGTAGATCAAAACTAGAGTGTATTGATAGATCCATTCGCTACCAAGAGCTTCATCTCTAGTGCAACGTTGAAGGGAATTAAGGTAAAGGAAGTCGAGAAGGATGAGTTCAAGTACATGGAAATGGCATCAGGTGCCAAACAAAAGGTTGGAGGAAAGGTTACAGGATGTAGTCTTAAAATGGGAGACTTTTTAACAAAGGTAGATCTTTATGTCACATTACTAGGATCTTATGACATAGTGATTGGTATGGATTGGTTGGAATCGCATGATGCGATACTTAACTGTAAGATGAAATAGTTAAGTTTGATGGATGATTTGGGACCAGGTAGAGTGATTTTAGGAAGAAACTAGGGAGTGTTTTGAGGTTCATTTCTTCCCTAAAATTGCAGAAGAGTATGCGCAAGTTATGCAGACTGTATGTAATCTTAGCACTGAATGAAGAGGGTGAGGAAGAAGGACTAGAAAATTTCCTATAGTGAAAGAGTGTGCAGACAATTTTCCAGAAGAGTTACCCGGTTTATCGCCTGAAAGAGAGTTGGAGTTTATAATAGCATTGAAACCGGAAACTGAACCTATTGCAAGAGCTCCTTACTGGATGTCAATGCTTGAATTGCAAGATTTGAAAATGAAATTGAAGGAATTGTTGGACTTGGGACTTATTCATCCAAGTGTGTCACCTTGGGGTGCACCAGTTATTTTTGTAAGGAAGAAGGATGGATTGTGGAGGCTTTGTATTGACTATCGTCAATTGAACAAAGCGATGATCAAGAACCAATATCCATTGCCAAGAATAGATGATTTGTTTGATCAGATGAAAGGGATGACGTTATTTTCAAAGATTGAGTTTAGATCAGGATATCACCAATTTCAGATTAAGGAAGAAGATATCCTTAAGACCACTTTTAAGATAATATTTGGACACTATGAGTTTATAGTTTTACCGTTCGAATTGATAAACGCCCCAGGAGTATTCACGAGTTTGATGAATGGGGTGTTTCATGAATACTTGGATAAGTTTGTTCAATTTTTTATCGATGACATACTGATTTACTCCCAGATGAAGGAAGAGCATGATGAACACTTGAGGTTGGTCCTGCAGTGCCTAAGAGAAAACAAACTGTACGGGAAGCTATCAAAATGCTCTCTTTACCAATCTAAGATTCACTACTTGGGACATATCATATCTGATGAAGGTATCATTGTGGATCCAATGAAGGTGGAGGATATTATGGAATGGCCAACATCGACAAAGGTACATGAGGTACGCATTTTTATGGGTTTAGCAGGATATTACCAGCAATTTTTTGAAGGATTTTTGAAGATAGAAAAACCAATCACATAATTGCAGAAGAAGAACAAGAAGTTATTGTGGACTGAGAAATGAACGGAATAATTTCAAAGGCTCAAAGAGTTTCTAATGAAAACACTGATACTAAAAGTCCCCAACATGGACAAGGAGTTCTTGGTATGCACAGACACATCCAAGGAAGGGTTAGGCAGAGTTTTTATGCAATATGGTCGAGTGATCACTTACATTTCACGGAAATTGAGAAGGCATGAAGAGAGATACATAACATGTGACCTGGAGTTATTATTTATTTTTTACGCATTGAGAGTATGGAGAAATTAGTTGATTGGATGAAAATTTGAATTAAATACAGATCACTGTGGATTGTAGCATATTTTTACACAAAGTGACCTGAAAACGCGACAAAGAAGTTGGTTAGAATTGCTTAGCGAATACGACTTTGAAATTTCTTACATTAAAGGAACTGTGAACCGAGTGGCATATGCGCTGAGTAGGAGGCCACACATATTTTAGGTGTTACTTCTTCAGACGAATCTTTGAGAAAATATTCTAACTCTACAAATCAATGATGATTGGTATAAGGAAGTTAGGAAAAATATTGGACAAGATATCATGATAGTACCGAGGTATGAAGGTTATTCACTAGACGACGATGGATTATTGATATTTAACAGAAGAATTTACGTACTGCCTAATGATGAAATAAGAAGTTTTATCTTAAGTGAAGCGCCTTGAGCAATATACATGGCTCATTCGAGAGTCACAAAGATGAAGGCATATCTTAAGCCTTTGTTCTTCTGGAAGGGAATGAAGGAAAAGATAGTTACGTGGTGAGATTTCTAGAATGTCGACAACTGAAGGATGAACATAGACATCCAGTAGGATTTTTATATCCACATGCTATTCCTGAATCGAAATGGGAAGTCATTTTGATGGACTTTATTTTTGGATTGCCACTAACAACAAGAAGACACGATTTGATTTTTGTGGTAGTTGACACTCTGACAAAGAGTGCACACTTTATTCCAATGCATACGATGTATTAGGCACCGAACATAGAAATATTATTTGTTAGCGATATTGTGAGATTACATATGGTTCCAAAAAGAATCATATCCGATCGTGGATCAATGTTTACAGGATGGTTTTGGACCAGTTTCCAAGAGGCCTTAGGAACACGATTAAACTTTATCATAACCTATCACCCAGAAAAGATGGGAAAATAGAAAGGCCAATCTAGATTTTGGGGATATATTGTGTATGTATGTAATGGACCAACATAAATGTTGGGAAGAATTCTTACCACTAGTATAATTTTTATACAACAACATCTATCAAAGTATGATTAAGATGGCACCGTTTTAGATTCTTTATGGGAAAACATGTCGGACGTCGTTGAGTTGGAATCGACTTGAGGATAGGGTATTGGTAGGACCATAAGTGATTCAAGAAATGGAAGAATAGATTAAATCAGTGAGACACAGTATTAAAGAAGCACAAGATTGAAAGAAGAGTTATGTTGATGCGCATCACATTGAGTGAAATTATGAAGTTGGAGATAGAGTCTTCTTGTGGGTAAAACCGCAGAATAGTTTGATAAAGTTTGTAAAGGGTGATAAACTATCTCCTAGGTTCGTGGGATTCTTTGAAGTAGTGGAAAATAAGGGACCCATGGCTTATCGACTAGCCTTGCCTGATTCTTTGAGGCGTATGCACGATGTTTTTCATGTATATGTTTTGAGACATTATATCAGTGACCCTTCACATGTTATTGACATGAGTTCCTTGCAGGTGTCATACGAGGGTGCTCTCACGGTGGAGCCACTCCACATTCTGAACCATCACATTCGATAGCTACGATGTCGAACAGTCAATTAGGTCAAGGTACAATGGGACAATTATAGTCCAAACTAAGCTACCTGGGAGGACACATATGAGATCCGTCAACAGTTTCCTTACTTGTTTGATATATTTGACTTACAGATCTATATCAGATACATTTATTCACTTGCTTTTTCATACTGTACAAACTTTGGGATGAAGTTTAAAACAAGAGGGGATGTATGTAACATCCCACTCTACTGAGCATACTACTATTTACTTATTCTTTGAGGACACTTGCTTGCAAGTGGTCCGGGTATGGAACACTATGATTTCATTCATATTTTGGGTTATATATGATAATGTTGAGTTGTTATAGCTACTTGATTTATTGATGTATGTGTGTGTGTGTGTGTGTGTGTGTGTGTTGACATATTCTTTTGACAAGTTGCCTTGAGTGTGCAAGACACATGTTAGAGCAAGATTTGTCTCACCCTATGCAATCTTGCAGAGAGGGCCTTATTCCTTTTCCCTATGTAGACTTGTCTTCCCCGTTACTAAAGTCCAAAGGAAAAAATATAATTTTTTCCACTTGTACGCATCTTGCACCCTATACAATAAGCGTATACACAGGATGCTCCACTATAACCTATGTACATTGGGATTTGTGCTAGAAAATAAAAATTAAATGTTGGGTTTCCATGTCACAACAGGAGATCTCTGATCCTTGGCCTTCCATATACTAGAAATGATCTAAATCAGCCCTTCAGTTGCATTTTGAATGCTATAAATAAGCCAATTCTGAGTTGTGGAAAAGCAGAAAGAATTAAACTTTGAGAGCAAAGTTACTCTGGAGAAATTATTTACTTCATATTGACTCTGCATCACTTTGTCCTTTAAGTTTGAACACAATGTTCAACCCCCAAGCTCTTTCCTTATTGATGGATAACCTCTTTGTCTCCCTTATATGAGCTTGCCTTTGGTGGAGGCCTAGTTGGAAGGAACTCGGTTTCTTGGTTCTGAACCGTGCCGACACAGAAGTCTATAATATTTTCACTTCTGCTGATCGTTTATTAATAGAAATACTCCTTTCCCGTCCAATTGATATCTTGCAAATATATGTATTGTTATCCATGGGTGTATTTGTTATGTATATTGATGGATTATGCTATCTAATGTGCTAAACATTTATATTTCCACCATATGCTTGTTTTCGCTTGTTTGTTGAGAACTTGTTGCAGGTATATATCTTTGGGTCAAAGTGCTCAACGATGGACATCATTGAACATCTGGACGAGGTAGGCCTATTTCTTATCTTGCTTTCACATTGGTTTATATAGCATGTTTTTGGGATAGATTTGCTTTCTGTAGTCATTTCCGTCTGTTGTGGTTCACCCTAGCCATAAAGAGATTTTCCTCGTAACAGAATTGGCGACCATACTGGAGATGAATCTTCTTTCTTAGGGTTTGAAGTAGTTTTATCCTTAGATTGCTCTCTCTTTTATTGTGGTTATTGTCGTATCATTGCTTGACAACTCTTGTTCACTCTGGGTCTGACTTTTCATCCTTTCTCCCTTGCCTGGCCTTGTTTCAAAGCATATACATGCCTTTTTCCTTAACAGTCGCGTATACACACAAGCTGTCTCATTGGAAGCTGCGTATATATGATTTGTTTACCCAAACAATCGTGTACACCCTTTTTTCTTGCATGTTTGCTTGGTATAGTGTTTGCTGGGTGGGATTTGATGCTTGCTGAGCCTTCTTAGGTTTCTGTAGTGCCTGTTGAGTGTCTGTGGGATGACAGGAAACCCTCTTTTGGTTGAATTTTTGGGCAAAGTTTTTCTCTTCATATTTTCATTTTTATTGTCCTTGTACATTAGGTTGAGTGTTTTGTTTCTTGATATCCTGCTTGAGTTATCTCTTTTTTATACACAGTAGGGCTATATGTCAAGTTACTTTTCATTCCATGCATTTTCAGTTTCGATATATTGAAAATACAAAAAAATAGGCATTTTTGCATTGCTTGACATTTTTTTTCTTTTGAGTTTTTATCATTAGCTTATAGTGCATACAATGAAAGATTGTTTTTTTACTTCTGAATTGTAGAATTGAATTTGAAAATTGCATCGCTTTTAGAAGCATATCATACATTAAAAGTTAAAGTTAGGATTTTTCATTATTTTCATATTTACTTTTCTAGCAAAGTCATAACACCATGAGTTTCACTACCATACCTTTTTGAGTAATCACGGCCATTAAAATCAACACTATAATTTAAAATTTATTAGTAACGATTTTATTTTCTAGGGTGCACAAACTAGCCTAGGATTTAGTGCATTGGAATAGGATTTTGTGAGTAAACTTCTCCAAGGCAATTAAATCAACATATGTGTCTGATTCAGGGAGTGGAGAAATCCATTATATAATTGGTAAGATCAAGAGGCTCCACTCACACCAGAGTTAATCACGAGGTTGTGTGAATTTGGTTGAATGGATATCCCCCCGATATTTTTGGGGATCTATTCATATCTGGGGATCTTGTTAGTGCCTTTACCTTCGTGAGAGACAGTGCTTTCAAGGTTTAGGGATTTTCTAGCCTGCCCATATGGTGGACTCGACTTACAATTTCTCGACTGTGCATCAGTTATACAGTGGTTTATTAGTTTCTTGACTTAGGTGTCTCATAAGTTACTTGCAGGGGTTATTCTGCAGGTACCTTGGGTCAGATAAGGGTCAAACAACACACAACCTTTATGGAGGATTACCTCTCCGGGGGGATCTGACCGACTAGTTGTTAAGCCCACGAGGGACCTTATAACCGATTATGTTACCTCCAATCTTTAGCAGTGAGTCTCATGCCCCTCTTGGGTGAGACATACCTTCTTTAGGGAGGGAGGAAAGTCAACCACTTTACCTTGTTTGCATGCATATTGGCCGTTTGAATTTTGGTGTGCTCTTTGCTTACTAGTTGGCCTTATGATATATATTTTTTATCTTTAGAGTCTTAAGTCATCGTGGAGTTGGGCCAGCCTCCCCGCTAGTCCCGTCGCTTGTTACAGTTACCACCAGATTTCGTGTCCTTGCCTTCTAAAGGCGTAGAGTCTTTGTACGTGGTACACACACATCCACCGTTCAGACTTGTGATTCTACAAGGATGAGTATTGAACCTGGTTTTCAGAATTCTGGGAGCCCTTCGACTCTCATACCCACTATAGTTAATGGAACCACTTCAACTCCTACAACCTCTATGGTCATAGTGTCGGAGGTACCTATCATTACTATGACCCAACCTATAGTTAATTCTCAATATACCACCTTGAACCCATGTAGGTATCTTGGCCACTCACCAGGCTACAACGTTTAGTCCATCCCTATGGCTTCTAGTCCATTTTCTTATCATATGCCTAACTCCACTTTGCATTTTTTGAACTCCATCCTAGCTGTTGGCCCTAACGCTAGCATTGGGATTGGGGGAAGTACACCTCCCTACACTCCTTTTTCATTTGGTGGAGCTCAAATCCCTCAAATGACTCCTAATATGGGAGGTATCACTGCTTTTAACCCTGGGTCCAATCCTCCTACTTCTGGTTGGAACAGTCAACTTGGCAGACAAGATTCGGCTCAAGTTCCATCCTACAACACCACCTCCTTGGCGCAGATTCCAACCAATACATTTGGCATGACAAATCTGCTTCTATCCTCTGGTTTCCAACCTAGAGGAGGTCAATTTCACACTTTGGGAAACCCCCAACCTCGATCTAATCCAGCTGGGGGAAATTTCGATAACCCTCAACAGAACATTCCAGCTGGAATGATGCCTAACCAAAATTATATGAATCATCCTGGAGGAGGGCCTTATAATTCCAGACAGGGCCATGGTGTTTACCAGAACCCTGGATGGCTTGCAAATCCGCAAGCACAATCTTTCCTGGGAGGTTGGGGATAGATGTCACAACCCCGTCTCCCTTTTCTGGCCACGCTTAATCTGCCATATTTGGCTAATTTAATGAACGACCCTATGAGTCACGATCCTACATGACCCCCGATCCCCACCAAACTTCCTTCAGACATCCCAAAGTTTGAGGGTAAGAATGGAGAGGATCCTGGTGATCACGTCAATACCTTTCAACTTTGGTGCTCATCAAACTCCCTTAATGATGATTCTATTCGTTTGATATTATTTCAATGCACCCTTATCAAAGTTGCTGTGAAATGTTATATTGAGCTACCCAAGGGGGCATATGGTACTTTTAGTCAGTTGGTAATAGTCTTTCTTAACCAATTCCAGTTGCCCATTCATTATGATGCTGGCTTAGAATTGTTGTCAACTTTACGCCAGGATACCACCACTCATATCTCGGACCATATCTAGGAGTGGCATAGATAGAAGAGGTTGATTAAGACCCCTATACCCTTGAACTTTCTTTTAGAATGGTTTCTTAAGTCTTTTCACCCTCCTATCTCGAAGGACATTGCTACTTCCAGGGTTACCACTGAAGAGGAAGCAATCTTTAGGGCACAACAGTTAGATTTGATATATGCTCAGTCTGGGATGTTATACCACCTTCTTCCTAATGCACCGCGGTCTACTTACGAACCTAGGAAAAAGCCTAGACCTCATGCCGAGGGCATTGTAGGTTCTACCAATGTAAATTCTGCAGACTCGGTGAAAAACCAGTTGAAAGAGTTGTCTTTAAGCTATTCTATAAGAGGAACAACCTCGTCTGTGTCTTCCAACCCCACTCAATCGACAGATGTACACTCAATGCAATTGTCGGCCAACCCGAATGGTAACCAGCAACCAGGAGGGAATAAGAATAAACAACATAATAACCGTAAGGGTGGGAAAAATGGTAATAAACCCAAGGACAATAATAATAATGAGAAGACGGGTAGTAATGCTGGAGAGAGAAAACGAGAAAAATGTAAGGTGAAGTTTCCATGTAAGCATTGCACAGATGATCACCTTACCCATTTGTGCCCCAAACTTATAGAAGCTACGAGGATATTATATCAATCGCCCGCCATGCTGACGAATCCATTCCCACATAATCAACACTTAGCCTCGAGCTCCTCAAACGCAAAAAATGCAGCTAGTGGAGGTAAAAACCAACAGTCGCAAGATAACGATCGTTTATGTATGAATATGGTCGATGTGAAAATCTATGTAGCCACTCGATCTCGAGACTATAGTTCTAAACAAACTAATCCTGGTCTAGAATCTCCTCCTCCTCTGGAGATGACTTTACAAATTGAGAAACCAGAGCCACTGCCTCATATTCTAAAAGGATTACTTAAGCGCTCTACCCATAATCAAAATTCTAGAGCCACCCAGAACTACTCTATTGTTGATGTCCCGGGTCAAACTCTTTGTGTGATGTCAGCTTTGGAGGTACTCCAGACGTGTCCTTCAAAGAGGAATTCCTTTCTCTCTGCTTTAGGAGCTCTAGAACCTAGTGGCTCAAAGGTTATCAAGTTTGACATTGCAGATGTTAAGCCTCGCTTGCCTTACCATGTGGCTTTCCAAATCCATGTGGAATATTCAAAGTATACCATCAAACATGCAGTTGTTGATGAAGGCGCTGCTACGTGTGTGATGTCCTTGGTTTGTTGGAAATTTCTCAGTCTTCCGACCCTTTCCAAGTCATCGAACATGTTGAATGATTTTGATGATCATTCCTTCCACCCTCATGATATTCTCCCTTCCTTTCCGATCCAGTTAGGTGGGAAGACGGTAGAGGTGGAAGCAGAGGTAGTTGATGCGCTTCTCGATTNTAGGTCGCAATTGGACTTATGCTATGATCATTGTTGTGTCATTTTTCTTTCATACTCTTTGTTTTCCTCATGAAGGGAATATTGTGATGATCGATAAATTTTCCTTTGCATACTCTAGTCCTAATGCATCTCTTGGACCGTCGATCCCAGTGATTGACAATTCTCAGCCGACAACTGAGAATATCAGTGTCAGAATGTATTCTTCCCTTATGGGTACTTTCAACTTCTCAGCATCAAACCATCACGTTTATGCCATGTCCAGTAGGCCCATGTCAACTCAGAGGTCCATTCCTTTCCTCACGTCTTATTTTAATGATCTGTGGAACCTACCTTCCCTGACTTCGTCTTGTGAAGGTCAGTCGTATGCTGGGATGACCATGCCACTATCGACAATAAAGATTGCGTATCAATTTGTTCTCAAATCTTCCATCGATCCAGATCCTGTCTCCTCGCTGACGGATGAGGATGATCTCGTATCTAGGCCCATGTGGGCCACTTCGTTGTCTTGTTCACATGATTGCATTGATGGGAATTTTCCCTTGGATGAAGCCATCATCGAAGCCATGAATGGTTCCGACAAACCTTGGGATGACATGCATCATCATTCTTATTTTCTCCCAGATCTTGAAAGAATCGAACAAGATGACTTTCGATCTACTTTGAGTGAGATAGTTGGTCACGTCGTAGTTCCACTTGATACGCACGACATTTATGTCCAAGGAAATA
>JASDQU010687098.1:58798-77857 GCA_032191745.1 Picea mariana | reverse complement strand
CCTTGCCCCTTCCTTCCACCCAAGAATATATGAGAGATAACAAAACTTTATATTAAATCATCACCATCAACCAACCATCACATAGAACCTGATAATGCTTCCCGAGACTTCTTTAATTTATGAAATTATTCAATTCTTGGAATACTATGATCCTGTAGATAATATTACTCAATGTATTCTCTGAAAATTCTCCAAGTTTCACTCCTTGAATCCTCCCCAAAAAGAAGTTATAGAGAGAATGGTAGACTTTGTTCAATTCTGGTTTATTTAGGAGACCGAACTTGTATAGAATGCTCCGCGCTCAATATTTAACCTCAAATTCTAAAACTCACACAAAAGAAACTAAAGTCCATACTATTTCTAATGCAAGCTGTCCCACTTCATTTGGATTCTCTATGAAGAAGTTATGACTATTTTACCCGAAACACCTGTTTATTGACTAGCTTCAGGACTGGTCAAAAACCCTATCTTCCACAGAGTGTATATCCTTAATTATAGCGAATCAAGAGCTTAAACTTTTACCACAGGTACCTTGATATGGATTCTCAATACCATAACAATTTCACTATCTGAATCGTTCTATAAAAAAAGTTATAGCAAAAATGGTAAGATGACCTAAAAATAACATACCTTAGAACACATCACCAAAAGACTTCATCCACCCTTGAAATCCGACCTTCTTTACTTCTGATTTTCTCTGAAATTTGACTTGCGTATCAAAATGTATAATGATATTTATTTATACCATTTATGTCACTTCATTAGGGCTGACCTGACACTTTCTTATTTTGTAATTCTGTTCTTTAATTATCTTCAGGGCCTACATGTACTTCCTTCTTCAATTCACTTTGTCATCTTCAAAAATTCATTTCTCCTAAACCATGAGGATCCACGTGACGTGCCACATACCACCGGAAACAAAATTATGTATACTATCCATCCATGGGTGTTGTATCTGCATTTTCATTTTCCTTCATGTCCAATTACCTTAATTAATCTTGTAGTCCAAAACACATGACTTTATTTGACATCAATGACAACAACCAATCTTCCAACAATTTTTACTTATTGAATGTGAAATCCCTTCTCTTAAGTTGGCAATCACGCTCCTACCTGAAACTTCTAATATTGAGCGATGCCTTGTACCCCTAGAGAGTCTCGATCAACAACGTCAAGACGCATCTATGCCTATCGAGGTGAACAAACGACGTGTCAAGATCTAGTATGAGAAGTGTATTTGTCCTCAGTTGTACACCGAGGGTGACTTGGTCCTCTTGTATGATCAAGCCAAAGAACCACTTGGGGAAGGAAAGTTTAAGCCCATGTGGCACAGTCCTTACATCCTGAGACATGTTCTAGAAAAATGAGCCTATGAGTTATAAGATTATGAAGGGAATAAGGTGGTCGAGCCCAGAAATGGGCTCTACTTGAAAAGATATTACGCTTGAGCCCTAGGCTTGGGTGGAACTCTTTATATACTAATGCAATTTAGTGTATATATATCTTTTATTTTTCATCTTCGGGTTGCTTATTGAGTTTTCACTTGGTTGACAGATGTCAATGGAGTCATCCGTCTACCTAGGATTCACAGATGAGGCCATTCGTCACACACGGAACTTGGCTTCTATTGCTTGGCTCGTTTATTCACTCGAGGGTCTACTGGTGTCTTCAGGAGGCGTATGCCTAGGGACATCCATGAATAATGTGGCTGAATATAACGTCATTATAGAACTTTTGCGCGATGCTATCTCACATGGTATTCGTTCATTAGAAGTTCGCCTGGATTCCCAGTTATAGTACGTCAGTTGAATGACCATTACTGCGTGCGTGATCCTACATTACTCCAACGATTCCTACGGGTACGTATTTTAGAACGACAATTTGATTTTATTACATATTATCATATTCCTAGGAGTTCTAATCATGTATCTGATGCTTACGATAACTTTGTTTTATATTGGCATTTGTCACATAATTAAAAGCAAAGAAAACCATCTAATCAATGTACACATTGTAAAATATAAGTAAAGCTGAAGATCCTTTTTAATATATTTCAAAAAATATGGTGTTTATAGTACAAAATGGGACTAACACCTTCAATACACATATACAGCCGATATTACAATATCCCACGACATCTACGCCTATGGCACTGGATGTGTATCATGGTAGCAAACCATGGTGTTTGTGAGATGTCGAAAGAGTCATACCCATGCCCTGGGTACACCAACCACTTGTCGTTGCATGGCTTTAGGAAGATCCTCTACCTGAAACATGGGTATCCTATGAGTCAAACGCGACAGGTTTCCCTGCATGTTTTGTAGGACCCTCTTGGCTTCTCCTCCAGCCACCTCATCTCCCCGGTTCCTTTGTTGATGTCGAGGGAAACCCTCTGGTTGTCTTGGACCCACATCTGCAGTACATAAATGTCTAGTCAATACTTAAACACCATACAAAAATATTTGTGTCTTAATTATACAAAAATACAAAAAAAAATGAAATATGTAAAAACATTTTGACATACCTATATCACCGTAGGCAGCCCCTAGTGGGAGTGGCATGTCTGTATCTCCTCTGAAGTCGATCCCCTCATAGGGATGGTCATCCAGAGCGATGAACTGTCACCGCCACTAGTAAAATAAGTCCTCGTTGTAGGGTGTTGGAACCCTACCTCCCCTTCGTCACCTCATTACCTCGGTCCACCATACCATGGATGGATCGTGAGGTCCTCTCGGGAGAATCTCAACTCTAGGTCCCAAACCTGGAACCCGCTCTAAAAAGAAACTGCATAGGATGGAGGCAAAGCCAAAATTTCTTTTATCCCCCTATTTGCACTCCGTCAACTGGCTCTTCATATTTTCCAGTAGTGAGGAACACCAGTCATACACTATGGGTCTCTCACACTGCACTACATAGAACATGAGTGGCCTCGATTCCTATTGAAATGAGGCCGAACCTATGATCGTAGTCAATACTAGGACAATGATCTTCAGATTGAGGTTGTTTATTGCCCAGATAGGGAATTGAATCCCTACCCTAGGAGTCCCTGCTACACAGTGGGCGTCGATATATATCTCTATCTTCATCCCTCTACCTGCTCCCCATGATTTGAGGTTCACAACCTCCCCCCAATGTGATAGACCTGTTAGAAAGTAAATGTCCTCTACTTTAATTCTTAATGATTGCCCATTGATATTGAAGCTCTCACTATAAGGGTCCCAGTAACCCACTAGCATCTCCAACAACCTCACCCGGACTCTCATTCCTTTAAGTGCCCAAAACTTATACAAGACACATCACTTTAAGGCCATTTGGGCCCCTGGATCTCGGTCTATAGTGGCATCGACCTCCTCATGTTCTCTCTCTCGCCATTCAAGAACCATCCTATAAAAAAAAATTAGAATTTTGAGTTAGAACCCCTCATTTTGATCATTTGTGTGCATGTATGCGACCTCCTTTGCATACAGTCGTGTGTAGGGCTCAATATATGCCCCCTGTAGTTCACGCAGGAGCGTATACCTCATCGTATACATGACCTAACCAAATCCAGCCTATGTACACCGAAATCTATACTTTGCGCCTTAAACAACTAAAAATTTAAGACCTAATTCAAAATTTTAATCCACTTAATTTGAAGAGGAAGAGAATAAGAATTACCTGATCCAGACGGCTCGTGATTTCATTGCTTGATGCTCCTGTAATCATCATTTGAATCTTGGAGGAATTTTGGTCCAATTTGCTCTAGTTGGGTAAAATATCAAAATGGTATAGTAATTTTTGATTTTATTACTATTTATAAATTATTTTTACTCACTTTCTAATAGTTTTAAGCCATTTTTGCACCTAACAGACTAATACAAAAGTGGATCGAGTTGTTTTTTGTAGTTTTAACTTGGGATTCTTGCAAATTTCAGCATTATGTTGACCGTTTGTCACCTCGAGTAGGTATATTCATTACCCAACATATAGGATAGGTATCCATTCTGTTATGCATTTTCGCATTATCCTATAACTGTCACTTTTTACGCCCTAGGTACGAACCCATTTGTTGTGACACAGAACCCTCCATATGCTATAAAGTTGTGTCGTTTTCAAGTGGTAGTGACTTACCAAACATGGGTGCCCTAGTTAGATCCCCTACTGCATTTGGTACCCATGCAGATATTTTTTCAATAGGACCGGGAGTCCCTCACAACTCGTACTTGACTTTATGTTGAGCCTCATTTCTCATTCATAAACATGTGACTTTATACCCCATGGACTCCCAAACGAGTTTAATTTAAGCTCTTTTCCAACTCATCTAAAACGAAAAAGATTGTCGAGCGATTTGTTCCTTTCACACTCGTTAAATTGGATTCGAAAGGTCATGAGTCTTAGTTAATCTCTTTTCTGACTCGTTATCAAAAGGTGAAATTATTGTCGAGTGACCTTGCCTCTTTCATACTCGTAAAATTGGTTTTGAAAAGACGTCTATTTGGTACAAGTTTATCCCTTTCTCACACCAAGTAGACTACAAGATATAAAAAAGGACATTTTTTGGCGTTAAGTTGTGATTGCATCTCATGCCCTTACTTACAGTATTGAGCCTATAGCAGGTTCTTGCTTTGCGTTATAAGCCATTTGCCTTAGCAGTTTCACATCCTCAACCAAGTAGAGCCTTGTTTATATCCATCGCAATTTGACACCCTACACCTAAGAGGAAACATCCCCCCAAGTGTCCATCTCCCGCATGCACTTCCCTGCATTGAGCATAGGTACGTTCCACTACTGGAACTAATTTTGCTTACTTGCGAACCTCGTTTCCTCCTCTGTATCATAACATTCATTTGTTATGAAAAAACAAAAAACAAAGACGAGCAAGAAGGGATTATTATCTTGTATCGGCAATAGTCGTGTCGCCTTTGAATAGAGGACAAAGCTATTTGATTCCATTCATCATAATTTTGGGATTAGCATGGCCTTAGGAAGTTGAGCTCATTGCAGAGTCTTCTCTACTGACTATTTACTCTTCCAGTCCCTATAGAGAATTTCATTGATGCCTCCTACATCTCATGATTTCATCAGTAGGTCTATGCTGCCAGAGTCCACCATATGTCTCATGCTCTTGTTCAAAGGAAGTATATCAACCTGTGTCAGCCACTCCTTAGAAATCTTAACTTTTCATGTTGGCTATACCCTTGGTATGTCTCAGAATCACATGATACTGTAGTCCTATCATGCACCCTGGCCCTACTTTCATCATTGGTAAGTAACCTTGAACCCAACAGTCGACATTTCATCATTGGTCGTTGACTGGGTGGTTTCCCTTTTGTTTGACAACAAGACATCTATTCACACATTGGGATTTGTGCATTGTCTTGGATGCCATTAAACTTATTGGTGGTTTCGTTGCCTTTGTCAACGGTTTTCATCATTGGATTCTATTCAGAGGGTCTTTTTCGTGTAACGCTTTCACTTGGCGCACGCGAAAGATGCACAGGGTCATTGGTTCGTGAACTTGTTCTTCATCTGATCTCCACCAAATCATGAAACTCCTACTTTGTACCTTGTGCTGACTTATTAGATATGACTTAATGCTCTCCTTTCAATGGGTCTCTTTCCATCGACATCATCCCATTTATTCTGGAAATGGGGCCTAGATTCTTATGAGTACCTTGAGGCTTGCAATCATTAGTGGCAAGCTTTCTCTCCATCAACATTTGGGAATACATCAATGTCTCCTGATCAATGGATTCTTTAGGTGTTTGAAACCAACTCCTCTATTCACACTTGTAAGATTGTACTCGGTGCCTTGATACCTACTTTCATTATCGGTAGGCTATCTTGCATTTGTTAACGATATACATCAATGAATGGTAATCAAACGAAGTATCATTGTGTTTGACCTCAACTCCTTTATTCACATGATGTAGACTTAAACCTTTGGCGGATTGTGTAGAAAACTTGAAGACATCACTATGTGGCCGCAACTTTCCTGAGCTATTTATTCCTTTTCATTGGAACAATACCTATATGACTTCAATGATCATGGGATATCAGATTATACTCCATGGTATACAAACATCTTCAGATTGGTTTTGAGACTGGTACTATTGGGTCATGCTCATGACTATGACAACTATTGGCATGTAACCGCATTTGTATTTTCCTATTCATGTCCATGGACACTTGTTTAGTATATTTTCACATGGATCTGCAGTGTATTTTTGGCAGCCATGTATGCAAAGTCAGTACAGAATGTAATGAGAAATCGAGTTCGTCTAGCTGGTTCCCTACCACTCCACTTCTGGGTTATTCATAATGTATTTCAGCCATCGCAGACACTCCTTTGACCTCATGCATTAGGGGGCATCTGTTAGAGCAAGATTTGCCTCACCCTATGCAATCTTGTAGAGAGGGCCTTATTCCTTTTCCCTATGCAGACTTGTCTTCCCTGTTACTAAAGTCTAGAGGAAAAAAATATAATTTTTTCCACTTGTACGCATCTTCAACCCTATACATCAAGCGTATATGCAGGCTGCTCCACTACAACCCCGATACATTGAGATTTGTGCCAGAAAATCAAAATTAAATGCCGGGTTTCCATGTCACGATAGGAGATCTATGATCCTTGGCCTTCCATATATTGGAAACGCTTCAAATTGGCCCTTCATTTTCATTTTGAAGGATATAAAGAAGCCAATTATGAGCTATGGAAAAGGAGAAAGAATTCAACTTTGAGAGCAAAGTTACTCTGGAGAAATTATTTACTTCATATTGAGTCTGCATCCCTTTGTCCTTTAAGTCTGAACATAGTATTCATCCCCCAAGATCTTCCCTTATTGATGGAGAACCTCTTTGTATCCATTATATGAGCTTGCCTTTGGTGGAGGATTGAAGTGGTGGAGGCCTAGTTGGAAGGAACTCGATTTCTTGGTTCTAAATCGTGTCAACATGGAAGTCTGTAATATTTTCACTTCTGCTGATCATTTGTTAATAGAAATACTCCTTTCCCGTCCAATTGATATCTTGCAAATATATGTATTATTATCCATGGGTGTAGTTTTTATGTATACTGATGGATTATGCTATCTAATGTGCTAACCTTTTATATTTCCACCATATGCTTATTTTCGCTTGTTTGTTGAGAACTTGTTGCAGGTATATAGATTTGGGTCAAAGTGCTCAACGATGGACATCATCGAACATCTGGACGAGGTAGGCCTCTTTCTTATCTTGCTTGCAAATTGGTTTATATAGCATGTTGTTGGGATATAGTTGATTTCTGCAGTCATTTCCGTCTGTTGTGGTTCACCCAGCTAGCCATAGAGAGATTTTCCTCGTAACAACACATGACAAGTTATGCATGCCAGTGGCATCAAGGGGCTTCCTTGGACTCTAGATTGAGTCAGTGAGTGGATTGTATTGTTTGATTATTTCATTATTATGCACATATGATGTATGGTGGATTTTAGTATGATTTATATATATATGGATTTTCACACTGTTTTTGTCAGTGGATGTAAGCTTGACGATGCTTGCTAATCCGAATCGCATAAGGAGTAAAGGGGACTTGCATAGAAAACCAGATATTGAGGGAGAGGGGTGGAAACATCCTTGTCATAGCCTACTAGCACTCCCACCATGGCCAGAATTGTAGGTTAACGATTACCTAGTTGGGTGGTCCATGATGTCGTGAGGGAATACTGATAGAATCTCGCACGTAGATTTCTAAGGGACGCGCAATAAGGCAGGGTACTTATTCCTTAGAATCCCTTAATCTCTCACAAGGTCAACTGAATGGATTTTTTACTCCAAGGGGTTGGAAAAACTTCCAAAACAAGTCAACTCAAGTGACACCCTTGGAGAACAAGTTGCATCTTGAAGGGCACGTTGCACAATGGAAACCTGAGTCAATAAACATAGGTGGCCTAGAAAACACTGGAATGATCTGACCGTAATGAATTAAATAATTAATTAAAACATAGAGTATAAATGATTAAACCCAACCATAAATTTTAAATAAAGGGGCTAATTGAATTGTGACATGAGTAAAGATTTGAAGGAAATAAATGGTTAGGAAATGGTAAGAAAGAACCTAAAGAATTGATAAAATACACAAGGGTGTATGGAATTGTTAAAAGAAATCCTTGTTTAAAAACAATTACAACTTGAGAGAATGGTTTGTGCATAGAATAGAAATTGACTCAACCAACCCTAGCCTAACTAAGAAGACTTCTAATCCAACCCTGACTAAAACCTAGTTAGGAGACACCCATTAATTAAGGGGATTAGGGAAAATAAGAGATAACTAAGAGAAAGTTTAGGAACACATAGGGAAATGTGAGGAAAGGTGGATTTTAAAGAAAAATAAAAATAAAAGAGAAATTACTTGTGCAACCTGGGGAGAATGTGACACCTGTAGTGGATGAATAATCCTTGAACTGAATTTCTAAAAATTAACGAATTATGCATGAGGGATAGATGTGTGTGAGGGATAATACTATAAAGAAATGGACGTAGAAGGGAAGGGCATTAGACCCATGGAAGGCACTGTTATGTTGCCTATTTTTTTATGGACTGTGTTTTTACTTGTGAGAGTTGGGAATCCAAGCTCATGGAAAGAGTGGAAGCTCTCCCTTGTGAGGCAAGCTTGGAATCTATTGTGTTCTGGTCTTTGTTCTTGGCCCCTTTGCGGCTCGGGGGGATAATGGGGAAGAAGAGTACCCCTAGCGTTGGTTGGGAGGTACCGGTGAAGTCTCTGTGATTAGCAAGAGAAGGAAAGGAAGGAGCGCAAGGTCTGGAAGGACATCTTCAACACACAGGTTTAATTGATATCTGGTATTTATAAGATGAATTTATTTATTTTACAAGAGTATCAGTCCAATAGATGGATAGAGTTACTATAGAATCATTGGAAGGTCCAAATGTTTAGTGTTACATTTGCTAGCAACAAACAATAGCTACAGTGTCATATTTTAAATCTTCCCTATAAATTTCAGACGTTTTATGAACTCTGTATATCGGTTTGATCCTTCTTGTTTAGTGAGCAATATGTATTCATATAGATTATGGTTAAGTCTATATTTTTCATCCTTACCCAAATAAGTTGAACATAGTTTAAGGGGATTATGTTAGGACAATTTAAATGTATTTCTTGCTAGTAATTTGTAATTTAGCTCCAATTTGTATTGTAATCCCTTGTTGAATTTCATTTAAAATCCAAATCAATTCTATAGATGGGTTTCATTTCCAAGAGGCGTACGTGACTCGAAATTGTATCATAACTTATTGTTAAATACTATATTTCTTTTATGTCAAATGGTGGATTCTCAATGGTGGTTTTCCCCAATTTTTGTGTTCCTCTGATGTAAATCTTGGGCTAACCCTGGCTGTTAGTAGTGAGGAACCCCGTGCCATGGTATCTTAAAAAATCCAACTTCGGGATCTCTTGCTGTCTGAGCGAAGGTCTCTGAACTTATAACCTTTACTTACTTCTTTATTGGACATTAGCCTTTTTCCTAAAACAAAGTTAAGCTTGTGACCAGGAGCCAGAACCTAGTGCTAATCCAAAGGGGCGCTATTCAGGACTCCAAAACTTCAATGCTCTAGAAGTTCTTCAAACTCAACACTCCCTTCTCCTGAAGTGTTAACCAATCGATGTTAGTCATAAGACGAGTTGACCGATAGTTTTAAGTTACCCTACCCGACCACCCTCCTTCGTTGACTTTTAACCGCTTAATCTAACGACGGGCAAAGCTTCTCCTCACCCGAGTTTCTATGGTGGAGATCCCCTCTAGAGTTCAGAACTCCAGGAGTTTCACCTTTTTGTAACCATTCATGCATTTCCTTTGGAGTGTCGAATTGTTGACCCTCTGAAAGACTTAGACTCAAATATCTAATAGTCCTGGTTGTTCTCCATATCCATGGATCTCCTTTACTCCGGAAGTTCAGAACTTTGGGGTATTCACAACCTTTAACCCTTACCTTTAACTTAGTCGAAGAGCCGAATCTTGTTTAACTCAGAGATCAACAATCCCTATACCTTGCTCTGATCTACGACTAGAAATGATTTTGGAGATCTGAATATTTGGAGAACCGTGTTTACTTTGGGTTCAACTCTCCTGGAGTGACGTGGATGCTGATGTAACTATTGATGTGGCATTGGCTGAATGGTTTCCATGTGTCACCTTGATTCATAACTTTTGTACTTAAAGTGTCAACTAGACCTTGACACTTCTCACTATCTAATTGTGCCATGTTTCCTTTCTTATGTGGAATATGATGACTTTGGATCTCATTTTGTTGCCACGTGTATTACTTCGTGACTCAGGCTTCGAACTTAAGGTAATATTTACATGTTCTAGACTTCTTCTCGCCGAAGTGGTCAAAAATAGAAGTGATTACGCTTTCCTTCCACTCATATTTCATCCAACGACTGTGATTGGTCCTGGATCAATGGCCCAGATTCATTACGGGGTTCGGGACTTTGAGTGGTTCATTGCTTCCACTTCCCTTTTCTTCCGGAGTGAGATTCCCCAGAGCTTAAACCTCAAGCATATTGAATTTATCTAACCGTATGCTTTTAACCCGAAAATCTTAACAGATCCAATGACTACAAAACACTCATTGATCTATGATGTAGATCACTTTGGAGCTTCAATATTTCAGGGTTCTTCCCTCCTCGTCAACTAGCCCGAAGGGCCTCTATCATACTTTCATGTGACCGAGAGATATGACCTTGGTCCCTTTCCTTGAGTACTAATTGACAGGTAAATTCGACGGTTGTGATTTCATCGGTCTTGAAGATCGATCACTTGGGAGGATTGCAGAGACTCGACCAGCACGATGTTTAAACCCTCTCCTGATTTATGCATTCGAAACTGCTCATTGATAGTGTGACCGATGCCAATCATTGATATGTTTGTAGGTGACAATTGACGACCTGTTTTGATTTTGGAATCCAAACTGGCACGATAGTTAACTTGACCTTCCGATCCCATAATGGCTCCCCGTCGTTGATCTACCCTTGCTGAGATCCGACGACTGAGACTTAATCGAATGTTGACCTGATGGCCCTCCTCTGCAATTCCCAGATCTGGCGGCTATTGTATCTCTCTCCTGGTTTAATGGTATTGACTCCTCCTTGAACCCTACACCCATGTCACTCTTGAGCTTTGCCTTGATTTAAACTCCAATGCTCTTAGCGCATCCCTCCTGAGCTTTAAATGCTAAATTGTTGCATGCGTATTTATGCTTCCCCTGTGTATGTTTGCACTATTTCTCCTGATATTTTACTCTTAAAAGTTTTGACCTCTTCTCGACTTGATAGGGTTTATGTGTACTTCAGGTGTTGTATCTTCTGAGCCTTGGGCCTTCAAGGAGCCATCTACGCACTCCTGGAAATGACTCTGGAGGTTATACACTGTGTTTCTAGAAGAGAAGCTTCATGCTTCTTACGGAACTTAAAATTCTTCTTAGAACATAATCTTTCCCAGTTATAGGTTATTTATTCACAGTTTCTAAGTGATTTAAAACTATCATGAATGCTAAATTGTCGATTAAATGATTTTGTTTAATGTTTAAAGTTATTGTCTTGATGTTTCTGGAATTTATTCCTATCCTTAAATGAGTAAGGTGATAAATTATTGAACTAGTATGTAATGATGTTATGATGAAGTAACCATGTCACCAAATCTTCTCTGTTTGTAGAAAGGTAGTTAAGAACACTGTATTTGTATTTAAATTGTGGAATGAATAGAAATTTGGGAATTAGACACTTCCTTGTTCCTCAGAATAATCACCAGTCTTGAGATCTTAAATGGTCAAGATCAATCGGACGAATCCTATACTTGAGTATTGATTATGTGTCATGGAAGTCCTAACCTTGCAGTATAGGTTGGGTGGGTAGTTGTAATTTATTTTATGTGAAGTGACTTACTCCTCTGTGCTTTAAGTAGTATCTAAATCTAGTTTGCAAATGAATTGAGAACAACAAAATGTGTTTTACTGATATATGTTATTATCATGAATTTGAATTCAATTGACTGAAGCATGTTAATGTCATGTTTCACTTATTCTAATGATGTCTTGTCATGTTTCTCCTATTCTAATGATGCTTATTAATGCTTTTTTGAAAAAAACAAAAAACAAAAATCAGACTGTTTTCTTATGTATTTATATGAGATAACAGAGGGGTTGTTACACATGGAAACACATATCTAGGATTTCATAACATCATGTAATGATTTCCAATGAAACAAGGGAGAGATAGTGAAGATACCAGGGGCATTGAACCACTACTAATCCCAACATATATCTTGTAACAACCCCCTCCGTTACGACATCAACGATGTACACATTATTTTTTTTTAGTTAGTTTTTTTTTTAATCATTTTAGCAAGTGTCAATGTGAACTATGCTTGATCCATAATCACATGATATGTATTCGCTCGAAGAATAACATTCCAATAGCCAAACTATGTGAATAATTCAAGTGTTTGATGAAATTGTTTCAACCATAAATTCATGATCATGCCAAGTTGTTATTGGATTCTCCAAACACAACCACATAAAAAATTTCATTTAGTTAATGCTCTTAATGATGATCGTTTGTGTAATTTGAGAAATCCATATGAATATTCAGTGAGACCAAAACTTGGGACATTCAACGATTCAGGTTTAAATTTAATCCTATAGTAATGGGTTTGAGACTATATAAGGGACATCAAATGAAAATATATAGCACACCAATCTCAAGCGGGTACCTATACTCAACGGTGTAGAATGTTCTTTTTCTTTTGTGTTAAATTCCTAATCATTGTCTATGGGATTTCACAACTTAGAAACACCATGTATATATGCAATGAACGTGATGAATACGTATCCCAACAAGATTGTAACCTGAGATTAGGACTGCAACCATTAATAATTTAACTTGAAAAGAAAAGTTTCCATCTCTTAACATAGGGACTGCGAGAGATGTTTGCAAAGTTCATGAAGGTAATAGAATCACGTAGTGAGAAAAACCATTAGTAATTAATTAAAGCATAATTTTGCAGTTAAGATTTTCTTATAACTTTTGAATGACAATTATGTGTAGGCTAATGTTAAACATATTTTATAGATCACTTGTATCAATTCGTATCTACAGGAAAATATTTGAAACAAGGAAAAGGACAATTATTGTAGAGAGAAGGGTTGTGCCACATGCATCTTTTGAAGAAAAAACTTATGCACAAATAGGAAGAGGGAACATCCGTTAATTCTAACACCAACCTTCTTTGAGATGAATGAATCAATCTTGTGATCGAACTTGGGAAAGTTTTAGACGTGGAAGAGGGCACCGATCTGAAAGTATTGGAGAACAAACAATGCCGTGACCTGATGGCCGAGATAATAATGATTTGATCACAATCAATGTGTTGGAACAATTCAAGTGAAACAATCTCGTTGCCATTTAGACACTTCGTAAACCTTGCAATTATACACAGAGTCTATATATGAAGATGAGACCTGTAGTGGTGATATTAAAGTTCTAGGGTTTGACCATGAATAAAACGAAACATAAAGTATTAAAACCATATCTTGTTGGTTATGAGTAGAAATAATATCGCTATGTAAAGATCATGTAAGTAGTGTTGTACAAAATCGTTGTAGATAAACTTGCTATCCATTAATGCTAATGTATCATTGTATCCAATCTAGTTATGAAGGCGCTCTAAAACAATGACTCACTGTCACAAAAGATTGATATACATCTCTATCAACATCTATACACAACAACATCTATACAATTTGTTGTTAGCATCTATACAATTCACTGTCAACAATGATATAAATTCGATGCCTAATTATAATCACTCTCTAACAAGCGTTCTGTGTTTTGGATACATTGTTGTCACATAAATAATGTAATTGGTAACTGTCTAATTAATCACTGTCAATAAATTTAAATCTTTGTCACGCATTATATATCAATTCGATGTCACTAAATTTGTTATCAATATATCTCTGTCCATCCTTAATTGGTTGTATGAAGGATATATTTCTATCCATTAAGTATCGTTGTCTAATACTACTGATATATATTAATGATTTTGTTGTCTAAAATATATTTAAAACGCTATCAATAATATTTAAAATGTTATCAACAATATTTAAAACGCTATTTAAAACACAATCAACAATATTTAAAATGCTATCAACAATATTTAAAATGCTATCCATGATGATGCTATCTCTGGATAATTCTGCCAACAATCACTACCATTCCTATATTAATTTCGTTGTCCATTCAATGCACAAATTAAGTGTATAGAATCATTGTCCTATAATTCGTTATTTAAATTGGAGAAATACAATAATTTCGTTGTGCATAGAGAATTATCAATTTTGTTGTGTATATCATAAAAAGAAACGCAGACTTAAATAAATTCGTTGTTTATAAAAGGGATTCACTACCATTCACTTCCAATGAAATGCTACCAAATATTGCTATTTAACAAATCTAATAAATGATATCGTTGCCCATAAGCTAAATATGATCACTGTCCAACAATAATATTTTTGTCCATCAACACATGATTTTCTATCTATAAAATATGATAATGGTGTCTATAAACTATAAAAATCGCTCCTCATAAAAATCACTCATTTATAAAATCGCTCATGTATAAAAATAGTTGTCAATAAATTTAAATCACAATCACCATGTAAATTGCAGTCAATATGTAAATCCCAGTCACTAAATGTAAATTGCAGTCAATATGTAAATCGTTGTCACTAAAGGTAAATCAAAGTCAATAATGATGACGAAATCATAGTCGATATATTAATGAAGCACTGGGATTCACCATTAAAATCACATATATGATACCAAACAAGGTGCTGGGATTTATCAATAAAATCACAGAGATAATCAACAAAACGTAGAGACTATTCGATCAGAGATGAATCAACAAAAATGCAGAGTACTCAAACACAAGATGCAAAGATAAATCATTCCACAATGATTCAATCAAACACAAGGATGCTCATTCTCAGAAACGCAGAGATTTGAGATTAATCATAAGAGAAAAACACATAGATAAGTAAGGGATATATAGCTGGTTGAAACATATCCTTCACTTATTATCCATGCATAGGAAAGCAAAGAATTTAGATATATAGGTCTTTAAACACCAGAGTGACGACCGTCGATTCGACTCCTGGCTGACTTCTTAGGCACAAACTAATAACTTAAGGATAAGGGATGAAAGATAAAACACAATATCTTCGTAATAATCAATAAAACCAACCCAAAGAAGTCATTGCAATCAGAAGTTGGGTTCGCCATGGGAAATCAATTTAGAATACAACAAGCAATGAGATTACAAATATTGTAGGAAAGCAGGTGCAAGCAAGCTCATGGCAATGAAATATTCAACCGAGCATAGAAAAATAACATGTGTAAATTAAATATCATTGCAAGTAACAATTTAATAGGCATACCTTAGCCAAATGCGAATGCTCTGTAGTTGTTGTCTCACGCGCACACTCCATCTAGCTCCCGCTTGCCAACCTATGTGACCTCACCAGTACCTCCCAACCAACGTTAGGGGTACTCTTCTTTCCCTTGAGCCCCCCGAGCCACAAAGGGGCTATGCACACAATGCTAGAGAACTTCTAGCACCCAACTCGCCTCGCAAGGTCGAGCTACCACTCGTTACTCGAGCTAGGTATCCCAACTCCCACAAGAGAAAGTTCAGTCAAGTAAAATTTTAGCAGCATAACGTTACGCATAAAAATGATATCATACTCCTCCTCCTCCTCCCTCCTTTTTATAGAGTTTTCAAGTAATTAGTTCCCCAAATTCTCATTAAATTCTTTTTTCATTTAATTAATTAGGAAAAACCTCCCCCATACACATGTCGCCCGATCCCCTAGTTGCGCCAGAAAATTAATTTTATTAATTAATTAATTATTCCTATTTCCCTCACCCACCTAAAGCATTCCCAAAAACGCTCCTTGATGTCCCAAAATTCCCTTACACTTATTAAATGACTTACGCCTTACTTAATTCCTAGTTGAGTTCATAAATAGCAAGTTCCCAAGGCAAGATTCCTTACTAAGTTAGTCATTCAACTTTTTATTTATGTTTCCCTTTTTATTTAAGTTTCCTATTTCTTTTAAGTTTCCCTCTTTTTCCTTTTTAACTAAAAATCAATTTAGCTAGTGTAGATGAAACAACCATTTACCCCCCCTTTCATTTTTTAACTATAATTACACTAGCGAAAGTAGATAAAAACAACCATTTCCCTTTTTAAAATTTTAATCCTCCATTATAATTTTGACTTTAATAAATAAATTTGAATTTCTTACCCCCCTTCTTGTTACATGTTCATTTATTATTTTTTGACCACATGTTCTAATTAGACCTAGGTTGTAATTTCACTAGGCTGGATGACATTTTTATTAGGGAAAAATGTTTTTTAAATCTTACTTGTCACATCATTCATTTTAAGGCTGTCTAGGTTTATTCACTTACCAGTTAAAATCGCGACGTTCCCTTCAGGACGCACTAGGTGCTCCAAGGGTGCCACTCACCTCCTTCTGTTTTCCTTACGCAACGTGCCCTTTAGGACGTACTACGTGCTTCAAGGGTGCCACTCACCTCTTTTTGTTTTCCTTGCACGACATTCCCTTCAGGACGCACTATGTGCTCCAAGGGTGCCACTTGCCTCTTTCTGTTTTCTTTGCACGACGTGCCCTTCAGGACGCACTACGTGCTCCAAGGATGCCACTCACCTCTTGACTGAATTTGGTAGACGTAAAAACCCCTGGAGTCAATACTCTGCTAGGTGATATTTTGGGAGACTAAGGGCCTCTAAGTAGTAAGTCCCCTACCTTATTGCACGCCCCTTAGAATCATTGCGAATGATTGTCGCAGTCTTCCCTCATGACATCGTGGGTCTTCTCGAACTAGGTAATCGTTAACCTACAGTTCAAGCCATGCCGAGACTGCTAGTAGGTTGTGGCAGGGCTTCTCCCACACCTCTCCCTCAAAGTCTCTTATTGTTGTGCGTGACCCCTCTACTCCACATGTGAGTATGGTTGGCAAGCTATCATCAGCCTACATCCATCAATGAATCATATCAACAATAATAATCAATCATCATAACATCTAATCATATGTACATATGTCACATCAATAATATTCAACCCAATAGTCCACTCCCTGACTTGATCCAGAGTCCAAGGGGTTTCATCGATGCCTCTGCATCCTCGAGGTCCAAAGTCTTTCACACTCAGGAGAACCTAGTCAATATCACCTGTCTATGTCAATACAACAAAATACCATATCATCATATCCATAATGCCTCGTAATCATAATCAAACGATCAATAGTATAATAATCTGGATCACTTGCAAGAAAGTGTCCTCAAAGAATAAGTTTGCTCAGTGTGCACAAGACCGAGATGTTACAGATCTAGACAAACATTTGAATGGATTTTATTGTAGGACTTCCAAAAGTAGGAAACAAATAAGTCATCATGGTGGTTGTTGATTGTCTTTCAAAAGTTGCTCATTTTTGTGCACTAGTTCATCCTTTCACTCCTTCCTTAGTTTCCTAGACCTTCATGGATGATATATTCAAGCTACATGGTATGCCCACTTCCATTTTCTTCGATCAAGATCCCCCATTCAACAACAAATTTTGGTAACAGATATTTAATCTTTAGGGTACATAGTTGAATACGAGAACTACATTTCATCCTCAAATTGATGGTCAAACATAAGTGGTTAAAAAGTTCTCAGAATCCTAATTGAGATGCTTTGCTTATGAAAAAACATAACAATGGGCACAATGGATTCTCCTTACCGAATGGTGGTACAATACCACTCATCAAGGAGCTAAAACAACGGTACCATATGAAGTTGTTTATGACCCAAAACCATTGTCAATGGAATCTTATGTACTAGGCACCTCCAAGGTTCATGTAGTAGACAAAATGCTTCAAAAAAGAGAAACCATTATTCATATCATCGATTACAACTTGGTTATGGTGAAAAATTGAATGAAACAACAAGTTGATAAACATATATCCAAATGTTATTTTGTTGAAGGGGATCAAGTGTTTCTTTGTCTGCAGCCTTATAAAAAAATATCACTCAAAGATAAAGTTCCATGGAAGCTAGGTCCTAATTTTTGTGGTACTTATCAGATCATACAACACATTGGTTAGGTTTCCTACAAGCTGGCTCTACCAACCAACTCGAATATTCATCTAGTCTTTCATGTGTATTATTTGAAGAAGGTTGTGGGATCAAATTGAAAAGAGAAGTCCAACCTACCAAAACTTGATGAAGAAGGTTTCATTTGTCTCTAGCCATAAGCAATATCATATACTAGAGAGTGTCATTGGTGCCAATGCATTATAAGGGAAGTATTGATTCAATGGAAAGATGTGCAACCAAAATATGCCACATGGGAACCAACAACAATTCAACAATAATTTCCTCACCTTCAACCTTGAGGACAATGCTTCTTTAACTCATACAAAATGGGTAATTAGTGACTAAATGACCAAAAAAGTTAATCATGACATTTTTAAAAAAGTTAAATACTAACAAATTTGAGAAATTTTAAGCGACACAACTAAAAATGAATAACTTAAATGACGAATTTAGTCTAGGGATAAAAAATACGACTAGATAACAACTACATGAATATGAATTAGTAGTATTTATATCGATCATCATTACCACCAATTAATTGAAATGGCACGTGTTCAAGTTTCTAATATTTCATTAATAATCTTGATTTTGTTGGAATGTGCTAATGAGTGCCTAGTTCTCTTTTGTAAATTTATTCTACAATAACTCATTATCTTGTCCATGCATGTGTTTGCATGGCTATCTCCAAGTTATGTATGTCCTCACATGTGTTTGCATGACTATGCATGTCCTAACATGTGTTTTCATGGCTACGCATGTGTTCACGTGGCTATGTCCACTATGTGCATGTCTTTGCATGGATATCTATGCATTCCTTGCGTGTAATCTAATTCCCATAAAGGAACTAGAGTTTTAATCTAA
>JASDQU010687098.1:28860-39333 GCA_032191745.1 Picea mariana | reverse complement strand
GGAGGACAACAAAAGAGCCTGGGATTCAAAGTTGAAATTTTCTCTGTGGGCCGATCGTGTCACAATGAAGAAGTCTCTAGTCACTTCGTTGTTTCAACTAGTCTATGGAGCAGAAGCGGTTTTCCCTACTCAGCTCGCCTTACCTGTGGCGAAGTTCTTTCAAGACTACGAGGGAGAACCAGATCACATGATCAGAAGAATTCATCAGATACTGGAAGTGCAGCAGATCAGAGAACAAGTGAGGGATGTAGCTTACAGTCATCAGCAAAAGATCAAACAGGCTTTTGACAGGAAGGTTAGGAAAAAGGAGTTCAAGATCGGAGATTTGGTATTTAAATGGGACGCACCCAGACAGGATAAAGGAAAGCACAGCAAGTTTGACGCCCTCTGGATCGCCCCCTTTAAAATCTCTGAGATTTTCTCCAACAACACATATGGGTTGCAGGATCTAGAGAAAGAAGAGGTTTTCAACAGCCCAGTGAATGGGCATTTTCTGAAAAAAATGTTTTATTTGAGCCTTAGACGGCTCCTCTGCTTGTAAATATTGTCTTGTTTTCTTGTTTTATTTTCTTTTTGCATGTTTTTCGGCTTAATAAGTGACTCCATAGCCCAATAGCAAGGTACTAAAGCTGCAGAAGGAGTTCTTAGAGCATCGCAGGGACGACTCTATCCCCCATGGAGCCTAATGTTAGCGATTATTTTTGTCATTAGGCGCAGATGCACCCAGGCCTGCAGGATGACCAGGAAACACCCAAGTGCAGCAGTGGAAGGACCCAACTTCCTGGTTATGAGTCAAGTGAGCGGGCAAGGTTTGATATCTACAGCCGAGACCCATCCACGAAGTTGATCAACGATCATCAAGATCTCGGGGTTACTAAGTTACCCGACATATAACACCAAAGAAAGCCCTTATATTTCAAGGATGAATCTGGGTCGTCCGATCTAGGGACGTGTGTCGCAAGATCCGGCCGCATCGGCATTTCGGCATTCAAGAGTTCATGGGGTGAGAGTTTCATGTTGTTCAACATCGTGAAACCCCGAACCCCGATAGTGTCGAAAGCATAGACGCTGGTGCCCACGGTATCATGAAGCATTTTCAGCCGTCCATCTAAAGGGAACACCTGGCAGCAAATTGGGCCATCTCGGCGTTTCGCCCATCGCGACTCCAAGGCACCAAAAGCAGCTCCGTTATGTTCCGATGCACGAGATGCCAGGAGAGTCCCGGGCCCGGGCCCACAGCAGTGTTGGGTGAGTTCAAGATCGTCAGATCTCAGAGGGATACATGGCACCAGATTGAGTCGTCTCGACATTTCCCTCATCGCGATTTCAAGGCACAAAAAGCAGCTCTGTTATGTTCCGATGCACGAGATGCCAGGAGAGTCCCGGGCTCGGGCCCACAGCAGCGTCGGGTGAGTTCAAGACCGTCAGATCTCAGAGGGACACGTGGCACCATATTGAGTCATCTCGGCATTTCGCTTATCACGATTTCAAATTTCAGGAATAGTTCCTTTCCATTCGCGAACGCCGAAAGCACGTTGGGAATAAGCACATGGTCACAGCCCATGGTCACTTGGGGAGAGGAAGGAGCTGCATAAAGAAGGCAAAAGGTGCCGAGTTCAGTTGCAGAGGGGATCATCGCGATCTCCAGGCCCCATTGGACCCAATCTTAATACTGTTTCCAGCATCGGAGTAAATGAAGGCAAGAGCGGGTGGTTTAAACCTCCTCTCGTTCATTAAAGTAAGGGGAATGGAGGGTCTGGCGAGCCGCCTGCTCGCAGAGGTCCTGTGTATCAATTTTCCCAATGAAGCCATGTTGAAGTCCTCAACTCAACAGAAAAGTCTGCACACGCTAGCCGAGCACTTCATGGCTCAGCTACCCTCCTTACAGGAGCCATGTGTAGTTAAGGTGGCATTTAAAGAAAGATATCAGTATGAGTTTGACTCAAGGGACACCAAGCCTTAGGTGACTGGGCACGCCTCTGGGAGGTGAATTTTCCTGAGTATATAAACTCAATCTTTGTATTTTGTAAGTATCGATGGTAGAGCAGAGTTCCCTACTGTAAAGTTTTAACTGATATTCTAGTTTGTGGGTTATGCATCTGTATATGAGATATCTTGTTTTATGACAGACAATTTTTCTTACTCCATCTAATTTTCGTCTCATGCTAAGAGAGTTCGTGATCGACTGATTCGCGTGAGTTATTGCAGTTATGTTATGATAAAAGATTTATGGTTGCATTATTGCATTCTCTGGCTTTGCGTTTGAATGTAAGATGATATTGCATTTGGATGTCTTCTTCCTCAGCCTGTTAGAAACCCGATGTTAATAACAGACCTCTGCGTTCCTCTTATATAAGTCTTCCGCCTGTTCACCCTTTACTACAGCTCACTATCTGAAGTTTATATAAGACCTCACTCACCTATGCATGCCTGGCCTAGTTTTGGAGTTGGAATGATATTGTTTTGAATTGGCTTCCATTCGTTCATCCCATATATAAACCACCGTGACATAAAACTGATGGGCGTCGGGCTTTGCTCCTGCTAGCAATCCGGGAGTGACTTCTGTCGCCAACACAAATGATCAAAATGAGGGGTTCTAACTCAAAATTCTAATTGTTTTTTATAGGATGGTTCTTGAATGGCAAGAGAGAGAACATGAGGAGGTCGATGCCACTATAGACTGAGATCCAGGGGCCCAAATGGCCTTAAAGTGATGTGTCTTGTATAATTTTTTGGTGCTTAAAGGAATGAGAGGTCGGGTGAGGTTGTTGGAGATGCTAGTGGGTTACTGGGACCCTTATAGTGAGAGATTCAATATCAATGGGCAACCATTAAGAATTGAAGTAGAGGACATTTACTTTATGACAGGTCTATCACATCGGGGGGAGGTTGTGAACCTCAAATTATGGGGAGAAGGTAGAGGGATGAAGATAGAGGAATATATCGACACACACTGTGTAGCAGGGACTCCTAAGGTAGGGATTCAATTCCCTATTTGGGAAATAAACAACCTCAATCTAAAGATCATTGTCCTAGTATTGACTAGGACCATAGATTTGACCTCATTTCACTAGGCATCAAGGCCACTCATGTTCTATGCAATGCAATGTGAGAGAACCATAGTGTATGACTGGTGTTCCTCACTACTGGAAAATATGAAGAGCCATTTGACGAAGTGCAAATAGGGGGATAAAATAAATTTTGGGTTTGCCTCCATCCTATGCAGTTTCTTTTTAGAGCGGGTTCCAGGTTTGGGACCTAGAGTTGAGATTCTCCCGAGAGGACCTCGCGATCCAGCCATGGCATGGTGGACCGAGGTATTGAGGCGGCAAAGGGGAGGTAGGGTTCCAACACCCTACAACAAGGACTTATTTTACTAGTGGCGGCGATAGGTCATCACTCTGGATGACTATCCCTATGAGGGGATCAAATTCAGAGGAGATACAGACATGCCACTCCCACTAGGGGCCGCCTACGGTGATATAGGTATGTCAAAATGTTTTTACATATTTCATTTTTTTTTGTATTTTTGTATAATTAGGACACAAATATTTTTGTATGGTGTTTAAGTATTGACTAGACATCTATGTACTGCAGACGTGGGTCCGAGACGACCAGAGGGTTTCCCTCAACATCGACAGAGGAACCGGGGAGATGAGGTGGCTGGAGGAGAAGCCAAGAGGGTCCTACAAAACATGCAGGGAAACCTATCGCGTTTGACTCACAAGATACCCATGTTTTAGGTAGATGATCTTTCTAAAGCCATGCAACGATAGGTGGTTGGTGTACCCAAGGCATGGGTATGACTCTTTCGACATCTCACAAACACCATGGTTTGCTACCATGATACACATCCAATGCCACAAGCGTAGATGTTGTGGGATATTGTAATATCGGTTGTATATGTGTATTGAGGGTGTTAGTCCCATTTTGTACTATAAACACCATATTTTTTGAAATATATAAAAAAGGATCTTCAACTTTAATTATATTTTACAATGTGTACATTGATTAGATGGTTTTCTTTGCTTTTAATTATGTGACAAATGCCAATATAAAATAAAGTTATCATAAGCATCAGATACATGATTAGAACTCCTGGGAATATGATAATATGTAATAAAATCAAATTGTAGTTCTAAAAGACGTACCTGTAGGAATCGTTGGAGTAATGTAGGATCACACACGCAATAATGGTCATTCAACTGACGTACTATAACTGGGAATCCAGACGAACTTCTAATGAACGAATACCATGTGAGATAGCATCGTGCAAAAGTTCTATAACGACGCTATATTCGGACACATTTTTCGTGGATGTCCCTGGGCATACACCTCTTGAAGACACCAGTAGACCCTCGGGTGAATAAACCAGCCAAGCAGCGGAAGCCAAGTTCCGTGTATGACGAATGGCCCTGTCTGTGAATCCTAGGTAGATGGATAACTCCATTGACATCTGCCAACCAAGTGAAAACTCGATAAGCAACCTGAAGACAAAAAAGAAAAGATATATATACACTAAATTACATTAGTATACAGAGAGTTCCACCCAAGCCTAGGGCTCAATCGTAATATCTTTTCAAGTAGAGCCCATTTCTGTGCTCGACCACCTTATTCCCTTCATAACCTTATAACTCATAGGCTCATTTTTCTAGAACATGTCTCACGATGTAAGGACCATGACACATGGGCTTAAAATTTCCTTCCCCGAGTGGTTCTTTGGCTTGATCATACAAGAGGACCAAGTCACCCTCGATGTACAACCGAGGACAAATAGGCTTATCATACTAGACCTTGACACGTCGTTTGTTCACCTCGATAGGCGTAGATGTGTCTTCACATTGTTCATCAAGACTCTCTAGGTGTACAAGGTGTTGTAACAGATATTATCAATTAAACGCCACAGGTACAATGACTTCAATACTTTTTATATGCAGGCAGCTTTAGTAACAAAAGGAGGCTCAAGAGGGTCACCAGTAATTGATTGTGACGGACAAGCAGTTGGATTAAATGCTGGCAGAACCAAAGGTTCTGTTGCATTTTTTCTTCCACTGGATCGAGTGGCAAGGGATTTGAAGATTTTACAAAAAGTGCAAGGATGAGTCCGACATTGGATGGAAAGCAGCTCATATTCCTCGAGGCACACTCTAGATGACCCTTTTTCACAACGGGTTCCATGAGGCACTTCGGTTAGGGTTTCCACGCGAGGTTGAAGAATTAGTAAGAAAGGATTTATTGGCTGAGACGGAATTTCTTGTTATACATTCCATGGTGCCAGGAGGTCCTGCCCAGAATCATTTGAGGATATGGGATGTACTTGTCCGGGTGAATGGTGATTTTGTGATGCGTATCTTGAAGTTGGAGACAGTGCTGGATGATAATGTTGGAAAGGAGATCCATATAGAGGTTTTGAGGGGTGGTGTTCTTGAAAAGGTTAGTTTGAAGGTCCAGGACCTACATTCTATAACTCCTAACAATTTCTTGGAACTAAGTGGTGGCGTAATTCATCCTCTATCGTACCAACAGGCTAGGAATTTCTTGCTTTGTTGTGGTCTATTATATGTTGCAAAACCAGGTTATATGTTGTCAACTACGGGTGTTCCTCCTCATGCCAGTATTAAAACATTGGCAGGGAAAGAAACCACAGGACTTCAAGATTTTATATTAATTTTGTCCAACTTACATAAAGGAGTATGGGTTCCGCTAGAATTTATTACACACGAATTTCGTGTGTTCTTGTCACTGTTGAGAGACCTGAATGGTATGCAGAGCCTGAACTCTACACTCGAGACGATGTGACTGGACTGTGGAAAAGAAAGTCTGGAATGTCGACCAGACTTGATCTAGGGAGGACGAAGAGGAGACGGATGAAAAATCAAGCTGAGCCCGGTGGAGCACTGATAATTAAATCTTCATCTGCCGAGCAAATAATTGAATCAAGTCTTGTGATGGTTGAGGTTCATGTACCACCATCCTCATTATTTGATGGTGCGTAGATTAACCCTCTTCCACAAATAGGGGTGGTGTTCTATCATAATGGAACTAAAATCTATATGCCCCTTCTCCGCATTTTAGAGGTTCACCTTTGTCCAATTTTACTTTCAGTGGTTTTGGGTTAAGTGACAAGTGGATTACCAAGTTAGCAAACAAAGATCCAATGAGACGACATGTGTTTCAGGTGGAGTGTTGTTTCGCCTGATCACGAGAAGAAGGTAAGGTGCAGACTAGTGACATGGTATTAGCCATAAATGGGAAGCCAATTACCAATTATCGTGATGTTGAAAATGCTTGCCAGCTTCTTAACGAGAGCAACGATGAACAAGGAAATCTAAAAATGACCATGTTTGGAAAAGCTTCGACTCTCCTACTTTTACTCTTCTTCCAACGCAGACTTTCTCGGAGAAAAGCAGATTGGTGTCGATGAGAAATGACAGCACCTACACCTCAGGTGTCTATAGCTTCTCTGCCTCTCAGTCCAACACTCAAATACCCTCCTTGTATTAAAACAGGATGGAATTAGGATCAGATTTGCCTGATTTGTATTGGAGTCCGACAGCTAATAATGCAGCAGATAGTCTGGACGTCGATGGGTATGTAAGTTTAAGAGAAATGGGAATCTTATAAGTTCAAACAACCAAAATATTTTGATGGCATCAGATAGTCGGGATCCAGCCCGTCCCTTGAGAAGATTAACTTTAGACCACAATGGAAATCTCCGAATTTACAGTTGGAAGGGGGATTCATCTTCTTCTTGGGAGGTAGTGTGGGAAGCAGTACAAGAGCGTTGTCAAATTCACTGCACTTGGGGAGACAACGCTATCTGCAAAACCTCCAAACTGAATGACAGTACGCCATGCCAATGTCCACCCGGCTTCCATCCAGATATTACTGATTCTCGCAGCTGCCAGAGAAATATTCTTATCAGTGATGCGCGAGTGCGTTACTGACATATTGAAACCTGTCATAATGGAGAAAATAGTAGGGGATTGGATGTGTTCATGAGTGTTGATGAGAGATCTGGCAAGATTACAAGTGTCCAGCATAACGGTGCAGCTTCTGGCACTCATTTTTACGTTATGAGATTCACGGGGGAGAATATCACTTTTCACGGTGATCTTCCAAAGCCTGGGATTGGGGAACGACGCCTCGCTCTACTCCGCGATCATGACAGGCGCAGTCATAATGTTCGGCGTTCTCGTCTCAATGTTCACAGTCGACAGGGTCAGACGGAGATTTCTCTTCATGAAGGGATAAATAATTATTTATGCTCCAGATAATAAAAATCATACAATTTAGTGGGTCGTAAGCGCGCTGGCCAACAATTAAAATACGGAAGATTATCACCCTACTAACTTCAAGAATATACGTGCGTTTGGGAGTTTGTAGTGCCCATTTGGTGGCTGAAATAGTTGGGAGTGGGCCTCTGTTCCCTTCATCTCACCTTTTTGTAACAAGCAGTTAACTGTTAATCAGTGGCAATCGGGACTGTGATCGCCCAACTTCCAAGGCTCCAAGATCGCAAAATGGTTACAGAGTCCACCCCTTTGCCTGGGCCTGGTCACCCGGCTGCCGCAGAACACCACCGAAATCTTGCATCCATTTCTTCTCCCAGAAATCATCAACAAGACCAGTTTAATCGATGGAAATCAGAGAATAATCCTACCGTGTCCACTGTCAAGCCTGTGGAGAGAAACAATGCAGTCAGCCAGCAGTTATGGATGCCTGTTAGGCATTGAATGTTGTAAATGTGGCGTGGGTATAGACGAGGAATTGCCAAAGATATTTTAAGCGCTCCAATATAGGAACTCATGTTAGAAGGATTCGACACAGGATGTTCGAACTCCACAATACTAGAGCATTCTTTTCTAAGAGTGAACTAGTTAAGATCTCAAGTGCACGTTGCACAACCAAGCTGGCGTGAGAAATTGAGAGTATAGTAGAATCCTTCGTCTCCACAGATTGGGACTCAAACTGATACACTTGGGTTTTCAAATTATATTTTACAACAAGCACTGCAATCGGTAATAACCACAAAAGCACATAATCAGACCAGAAGTCGCGACTCCTCCAGGGAATATCTAGGGCATCCTACACAGGCAAACTCTGGGGATGAAATGCCAATGAATGGTGCAAGCATGCTATCCTTTGAAATGTACAATTTTCCAAAAGGTGCAGAGTTGCTCGGTGTTCCCCCGAAGGGGATAGTCTTACAACAAGCTTCCAGTGAAGATGAGTCCGATCGACCATCTGCTATGGGGGCAGTTTCATATTCAAGCTTCGGACATTCCAATTCAAAATTTTTTGGTAGTAAGACCAGTATAGTTCCAAATTCGGGCAACTGGAAGAGCTTGAATAAGTCGTCAGACAGTGATTGGCCTATTAAGTTCATACATATACACCCTCTAGTGCGTATGGTAGACAGAATACAATAGCAACACCTCTAGTTCTGGCAGGAGGTGGGCTACAGGACGGAGTTGTTAAAGATGGTAGTTTAGCTGCGTCTACCAACATACATTCCCCAGGCTTATGCAACGCAGCTCTATTTAATGAATCCAGCATATATGCTGAAAGTACCCCACTTGTCAAATGATTAATAATGGTTTAAAGAAACGGCAGCGCATCCGGCAGTCGCACAGTCCGGAGAAGGAAAACCGTTTTAGATTCCCGGAACACAAAGAGTTTTATTTTTCTTTTTAAAAGATTGATGTATGTAACAGGAGGAGGTGCGAGGGCAGCGTTGGGGAATAAACCTCTTGTGAAGAGGGGTTCCTGGGTATGCTGATTTATTTTGTAAGCCAGGAATGAAATAATATAGTTGATGTATTTACTTGAGACTGTGAGATTCATCACGGTTGATTCTTTCAGCATGTTCTTCTTCTTTTCAGCTGTGTTAAATCTGTTTGGATTTCATTTTATATGCTCCTTACCCACAGTTGATATTGTCATTATCATATTGTTTATTTCTTCCTTAATCTGTCACAACTGTGTTACAAGTTCATTTTCTTCTAACTGATGTGCTTCGTTATAATTTAGTATGACCACTACTATAGAAAATGGATTTTGGTTTTCTGTAATTGTTTACTGTCTTTCCTCTGCACCAGCTATCAGCGGGTGTAAGACCAGTCTACATTTCTAGAATTCTACATATATTCTCTGCTACATCGGCCTTTCCTTTCCTTTTTCTGCTACCGCATCATGATTATCAAATCGCTGAAAGATAGACTTACTTTGCCTCACTTTCTGCAAGTTATTTGATCACTGTTATTATCTCCTTTCTTTGGTTTTCATTTGACTCCATGCCCAATGGACCATTTCCCTGGTTTAACCCCCAAACTTTAAAAATCCAAGACCATCATTTACCCATAAATCTTCCCACCATTTCACGCTTACTAAAAATCATATTGTGACATTGTTCGAGAGATCCCTCTCGGGTTGGGGGAGGGCAGCTTCCAATCCAAAGTGGTTCGAGGTTGCCTCGGGATTGATTTGCTGCAACCCAAATTCAATTCCGAGTGAGAACACAAGGCATCGCTTGAGGTCAAAAGTGTCAGGTACGAGTGTGATTTCCAACTTAAGAGAAGGGATTTCACATTCAATAAGTAAAAATTGTTGGAAGATTGGTTGTTGTCATTGATGTCAACCCTAGTCATGGGTTTTGGACCACAAGATTGATTAAGGTAATTAGACATGAAGGAAAATGAAAATGAAGATACAACACCCATGGATGGATAGTATACATAATTTTTTTTCCAGTGGTATGTGGCACGTCACGTGGATCCTCATGGTCGAGGAGAAATGAATTTTTGAAGATGACAAAGTGAATTGAAGAAGGAAGTACATGTAGGCCATGAAGATAATTAAAGAACAGAATTACAAAATAACAAAGTGTCAGGTCGGCCCTAATGAAGTGAAATAAATGGTATAAATAAATATCATTATACATTTTGATACGCAAGACGAATTTCAAAGGAAATCATAAGTAAAGAAGGCCGGATTTCAAGGGAGGATGAAGTCTTTTGGTGATGTGTTCTAAGGTATGTTATTTTCAGGTCATCTTACCATTTTTGCTATAACTTTTCTTATAGAACGCTTTAGATGGTGAAATTGCTATGGTATTGATAATCCATATCAAGGTACCTGTGGTAAAATTTTAAGCCCTTTATTCGCTATAATTATGGAGATACACTCTGTGGAAGATAGGGTTTTTGACCAGTCCTGAAGCTAGTCAATAAACAGGTGTTTCGGGTAAAACAGTTATAACTTCTTCATATAGAATCCAAATGAAGTGGGACAAATTGCATTGGAAATAGTACAGACTTTAGTTTCTTGTGTGTGTGTTTTAGAATTTGATGTTAAATATTGAGCACGGGGCATTCTATACAAGTTCGGTCTCCTGAATAAACCAGAATTGAACAAAGTCTACCATTCTCTCTATAACTTCTTTTTGGGGAGGATTCAAGGAGTGAAACTTGG
>JASDQU010687098.1:0-26348 GCA_032191745.1 Picea mariana | reverse complement strand
CAAAATATTGTATGTTACAAGTGCAATAATATTGGTCATAAAGCACGAGATTGCAGAGAGATAAAGGAAGATAATCATATGCCAAATGTCTGTATACCAACTACAACATGGAAAAGGAAAGAAATTCCACAAAATGAAAATTGTCAAATAACATTGGTCGCTAAAGAATGAAAAGAAGAAGATGAATGGTTCATAGACAGTGGGTGCTCATCTCATATGACCGGAGATCAAAGAAAATTTGTCATATTGAAGAAAAAGGGTGGAAATGTTACATATGGAGATGACTCATCTACTAAAATACTTGGAAAATGAATTGTAAAGCTTGGAAGTGAAAATGTAAAAGAAGGAAAAGTCCTATTGGTTGAATATCTTAAGCATAATCTCATCAATGTCAGCAAAATATGTGATCAAGGATACACTCTTACGTTTGACTCCCGAAAATGTAAAATCAGAGAAAATAACTCAAGAATATTGGTTGAAACTGCAACAAGAAGACCGAACAACATATACATCCTAGACACGAAGAAGAGAGAGAAGATATAAGCCACAGAAAAGGATTCCAAGGAAGAAAAAGTCCCAAAGACCAAAAATAAGGATGAAGTATTATTGAGTGCCACATGTTCAGGGGGAGTATCCCCAAAGAAGAGAGTTACCTTTTTCCATTAAACTCGGGAGGAGAAGCCCTACCCTTTTCCATTGATGTAAAAGAGGGAGAGAAATTGGGAACATGATGATAGGGGAAGCATGAGTGTTTCTATCAATGACAAAGGGGGAGATTGTTGGAAGATTGGTTGTTTTCATTAATGTCAACCCTAGTCATGGGTTTTGGACCACAAGATTGATGAAGGTATTTGGACATGAAGGACAATGAACATGCAGACACAAAGTGAATTGAAGAAGGAAGTACATGTAGGCCCTGAAGATAATTAAAGAACAAAATTATAAAATAAGAAAGTGTCAAGTCGGCCCTAATGAAGTGACATAAATGGTATAAATAAATATCATTATACATTCATTTGATACACAAGTCGAATTTCAGAGGAANGAAGTAAAGAAGGTCGGATTTCAAGGGAGGATGAAGTCTTTTGGTGAGGTGTTCTAAGGTATGTTATTTTCAGGTCATCTTACCATTTTTGCTGTAAATTTTTTTTCTAGAACGATTCAGATGGTGAAATTGATATGGTATTGATAAGACATATCAAGGTACCTGTGGTAAAATTTTATGCTCTTGATTCACTATAATTATGGAGACACACTCTGTGGAAGATAGGGTTTTTGACCAGTCCTGAAGCTAGTCAATAAACAAGTGTTCTGGGTAAAACAGTCATAACTTATTCATAAAGAATCCAAATGAAGTGGGACAGCTTGCATTGGAAATCACACAGACTTTAGTTTCTTGTGTGTGATTTTCAGAATTTGATGTTAAATATTGAGCGCGGGGCATTTTGTACAAGTTCGGTCTCCTGAAAAACCAGAATTGAACAAAGTCTACCATTCTCTCTATAACTTTGTTTTCGGGAGGATTCGAGTGAAACTTGGATAATTTTTAGAGAATACATTGAGTAATATTATCTACAGGATCATAGTATTCCAAGAATTGAATAACTGCATAAATTGAATAAGTCTCAGGAAGCATTATCAGGTTCTATGTGATGGTTGGTTGATGGTGATGATTTAATACAAAGTTTTGTTATCTCTCATACATTCTTGGGTGGAAGGAAGGGGCAAGGATGGAGAGTTAAATCGTCTCTTGATATTGGAGGATTGTATCTTCCTATTGGAGGTTTATCCCTCCCTTTACATTTGGAAGCTGTAGCTACCTTTGGAAGTCATTACTTCCCTTAAACAATAACTATTGATTATTTCTTATATATTGTGCATGGTGTATTCTGGTGTATTGGTGTAACTCGTATACTATTGTTCATTTCTCATTAGATATATTTGAATGGTTTAAGTATAAGTTGAAAAAGGTTTTAAATTTTACTTGATACTGATTCACCCCCCTCTCATTATCAACAAAAATGACTCCACATCGTGTACTAATTGGAAAGGGGAAAATCCGATGGCAATCTTGACCGAGGTTCGGTATGCCCAGAGTGCAGGATATAGCATGATGTGCCAGTAAAATTTACTCTAACTGATAGTTTTTTGTAAAATGGTCTTGAGAGACTTGTTGACGGCATCTACTTGTCCATTTTCCTAGGGATAATAAGGATAAGAATGACCATGTCTAAACCCAAGCTTAGTTGTTAGTTCTTCCATCATCTCATTCTGAAAGTGACTACCATGATCAGTGACAAACTCACTCAGGATACTGAATCGGGCGATAATTTGATTGAATATGAAGAAGGTTGCAGTCTTCCCATCGAACTTAATTGTAGGCATGGCCTTGACCCACTTAGTAAAGTATTTGACGGACACGATAATGTGTTGATGCCCTCTAGCCAGAGTTGGGTTGCAATCGACGAAGTCCACCCCCCACTTGGTGAAGGGACTGATGGTAATGACTTGAAGAAGAGGGGTTGGATGCGAGTGCATTTTCTGAGTGAACACCTGGCAGGGGTGACACTTATTAACTGCTTCAATGCAATCTTTAAATATTGTAGGCCATAAACAATCGACTCGCAATATTTTTTGGGTTGTCGCAAGCCCAGATAGATGACCACCACAAGCCCCACTGTGGAAATCGTTCAAAACAGACTCAAATTCTTTGTGATTTAAACAACGACACAAGATATCGTATATTCCTCAGTGATACAAAGTGTCACCGACGATAGTATATTTCTTAGCTTGGTACCTTATACGTCGTCGGTCATCTTGTGAGAGATGTTGAGGGAACTTCAAGGTCTGAAGATAGAGAACGATGTCTCCATACTAGGGGTCAGATGACGAGACAAGAAAAATGTGTTCATCCAAAAACGAATCAACATGGATGACGTCCTCATCTAATCGTGGAAAATTGGATATCAACTCCACAAAGACTAGGGATTTCTTGGATTTTGCGGAAGTGAAATTGAGATCAAATTCTTGTAATATGACAATCCATTTATTATATTTTCACCCTATGATACGTCGGGTCAGGACGTATTGAAATGGATTGACATGAGAAACTATTGTAGTCTTGAAAAGTAATATATAATGACGCAAACGTTGGACTACGTGAACGACATCCAAAGCTATCTTTTCAACGTGAGTGTAATTAAGTTCAAGACCAAGTAAAGTTCGACTAAGATAGTATATGACATGCTCACGGAGCTCATCATGCTCTTAATCTAGAACCATACCAATCGTATCTTTAGAAGCGACGATATAAGAAAATAATCTCTACTATAGTCAGGAGGCTTTAGCAGAGGCGCTGACACCAAATCTTTTTTCAAAGCATCGAAGGACTCCTAGGCTCACTCATCCCAAATAAAAGCGGTTTCCTTGTTCAAAATACGCATGAAATCTTTAGTGATAGTGGCATAGTTCACTATAAACCTACAAAGAAAGTTAGCTTTCCCTTGTAAACCCTGAAGTTTTATAATCGTGCGTGGGGGAGGAAACCAAAGTATTGTCTCAACCTTAAGTGGATCTACCATGATCCCAGTCTCAGAAACTAGAAAACCTAAAAGACAACCAAGCTTAATGCAAAAGATGCACTTGTGAGGGTTCAACCGGATTCTATAATAACAACATCTTTCGAAAACAAGTCAAAGGTGAGGAATGTGATTTTCCCTCTTGCAAGAGTGAGCAGCAAGATCATCAAGGTAAGCTTTGACTATGTGCTTAAGATAGTGAAAATAGAAAGTCATGGCACATTGAAATGTTGCTCTGACGTTTTTAAGGCCGAAAGGCATCTTCCGGTATGCAAAATTACCCCAAGGACAAATAAATGTCATCTTGTGTTGATCCTCAAGTTTGACTTGAATTTGATTATATCCTGAAAATACATTCATAAAAGAAAATACTTTGCTTCTCGCACACTCGTCAAGAATCTAATCAATGAAAAGTGTGGAAAAGTTGTCTTTCGGACAGGCCTTGTTCAGGTCACGAAAATTCATACATACACAGATGGTTCCTTGCTTCTAATCTACAGGAACAAGGTTGGATACCCATTCGGTCAAGGGAACCGGGTAGATGATGCCAACATTAAGTAGCTTCTCCACCTTTGCCTTAATAGCATGGGCCTTTTGAGGGTTGATAGCTCTAAGACATTGTCGAACAGGTTTAGCATCCAAATAATTTATAATCTCATGTTCGACAATACGAGGGTCGATCCCTAGAATCTCTTCATAGGACCAAGGAAATATGTCTCAAAATTCCTTAAAGAGCTCAGTGTAGATCAGGATTTTTTCTGGTGAACAATCTGCACCGATATTTACATTTTCAACCTTACCGGGGGTATGAGAGATGTCGATAATGACGGTAAGAGAAATTATCGCCATATTTCCTTCGGCATAAATGTCATGCGTATCAAGTGGAACTACTACGTGACTGACTATCTCACTCAAAGTAGATCGAAATTCATCTTGTTTGATTCTTTCAAGATCTGGGAGAAAGTAAGAACGGTGATGCATGTCATCCCAAGGTTTGTCAGAACCATTCATGGCTTCGATGATGGCTTCATACGAGGGAAAATTCCCATCAATGCAATCATGTGAACAAGACAACGAAGTGGCCCACATAGGCCTAGATACGAGATCCTCCTCGTCCATCGGTGAGGAGACAGGAACTGGATCGACGGAAGAGTCGAGAACAACTTGATACGAAATCTTTATTTTCGATAGTGGCATGGCCATCCCAGCATATGACTGGCCTTCACAAGATGAAGTCGGGGAAGGTAGGTTCCACAGATCATTAAAATAAGACGTGCAGAAAGGAATGGACCTCTGAGTTGACATGGGCCTACTGGACATGGCATGAACGTGATGTTTTGATGTCAAGAAGTTGAAAGTACCCATAAGGGAAGAATACATTCCAACACCGATATTCTCAGTTGTCGGTTGAGAATTGTCAATCACTGGGATCAACGGTCCAAGAGATGCATTAGGACTAGAGTACGCAAAGGAAAATTGATCGATCATCACAATCTTCCCTTCATGAGAAAAACAAAGAGTACAAAAGACAGACGACACAACGATGATCATAGCATAAGTCCAATTGCAACCTAGTAACAGGTTATAATCGAGAGGCACATCAACTACCTCTGCTTCCACCTCTACCGTCTTCCCATCTAACTGGACCGGAAAGGTAGGGAGAATATCATGAGGGTGGAAGGAATGATCGTTGAAAGCAGTCAACATGTTCGATGACTTGGAAAGGGTCGGAAGACCAAGAAATTTCCAACAAACCAAGGACATCACACACGTAGCAGTGCCTTCATCAACAACTGCATGTTTGATGGTATACTTTGAATACTCCACATGGATTTGGAAAGCCACATGGTAAGGAAAGTGAGGCTTAACATCTGTGACGTCAAACTTGATAACCTCTGAGCCACCAGGTTCTAGAGCTCCTAAAGCAGAGAGAAAGGCATTCCTCTTTGAAGGACACACCAGGTTCTAGAGCTCCTAAAGCAGAGAGAAAGGCATTCCTCTTTGAAGGACACGTCTGGAGTACCTCTGAAGCTGACATCACACAAGGAGTTTGACCCAGGACCTCAACAATAGAGTAGTTCTGGGTGGCTCTAGAATTTGGATTATGGGTAGAGCGCTTAAGTACTCCTTTTGGAATACGAGGCAGTGGCTTTGTTTTCTCAATTTATAAAGTTGTCTCCAAAGGAGGAGGAGATTCTAGACCAGGATTAGTTTGTTTAAAACTGTAGTCTCGAGATCGAGTGGCTACATAGATTTTTGCATCGACCATATTGATACATAAACGATCACTATCTTGCAACTGTTGGTTTTTACCTCCACCAGCTGCATTTTCGGCGTTTGAGGAGATCGAGGCTAAGTGTTGATTATGTGGGAATGGATTCGTCAGCATGGCGGGCGATTGAGATAATATCCTCACAGCTTCTATAAGTTTGGGGCACAAATGGTTAAGGCCATCATCTGTGAAAAGATTAAATGGAAACTTCACCTTACATTTTTCTCGTTTTCCCTCTCCCGCATTACTACCCGTCTTCTCATTATTATTGTTGTCCTTGGGTTTATTACCATTTTTTCCACCCTTACGGTTATTACGTCCTTTCTTCTTATTCCCTCCTGGTTGTTGGTTACCATTCGGATTGGCCGACGATTGCACTGAGTGTACATCCGTCAATTGAGTGGGGTTGGAAGACACAGATGAGGCTGGTCCTCCTACAGACTGGCTTAAAGAAAACTCTTTCAACTGGTTTTTCACCGATTCTGCGGAATTTACATTGGTAGAACCTATAATTCCCTCGGCATGAGGTCTGGGCTTTTTCCGAGGGTCGTAAGTAGACTATGGTGCATTAGGAAGAAGGTGGTATAACATCCCAGACTGAGCATAAATCAAATATAATTGTTGGGCCCTAAAGATTACTTCCTCTTCAGTGGTAACCCTGGAAGTAGCAATGTCCTTAGAGATAGGAGGGTTAAAATACTTAAGAAACCATTCTAAAAGAAAGGTCAAGGGTATAGGGATCTTAATCAACCTCTTTTGTCTATGCCACTTCTAGATATGGTCTGAGATATGAGTGGTGGTATCCTGGCATAAAGTTGACAACAATTATAAGCCATCATCATAACGAATGGACAACTGGAATTGGTTAAGAAATACTATTACCAACTGACTAAAAGTCCCATATGCCCCCTTGGGTAGCTCAATATACCATTTCGTAGCAACTCCGATAAGGGTGCATTGAAATAATATCAAACAAATAGAATCATCATTAAGGGAGTTTGATGAGCACCAAAGTTGAAAGGTATTGACGTGATCACCAGGATCCTCTCCATTCTTACCCTCAAACTTCGGGATGTCCAAAGGAAGTTTGGTGGGGATCGAGGGTCATGTAGGATCGTGACTCACAGGGTCGTTCATTAAATTATCCAAATATGGAAGATTAAGCATGGCCAAAAAAGGGAGACAGGGTTGTGACATCTAGCCCCAACCTCCCAGGAAAGATTGTGTTTGTGGATTTGCAGGCCATCCAGGGTTCTTGTAAACACCATGGCCCTATCTAGAATTATAAGGCCCTCCTCTAGGCTGATTCATATAATTTTGGTTAGGCATCATTCCAGGTAGAATGTTCTATTGAGGGTTATAGAAATTTCCCCCAGCTGGATTAGATCGAGGTTGGGGGTTGCCCAAAGTGTGAAATTAACCTCCTCTACATTGGAAACCGAAGGATAGAGGCAGATTCGTCATGCCAAATGTATTGGTTGGAATCTACGCCGAGGAGGTGGGGTTGTAGGACGAAACTTGAGCCGAAGCTTGTCTTCCAAGTTGACTGTTCCAACCAGAAGTAGGAGGATTGGAACCAAGGTTAAAAGCAGTGATACCTCCCATATTAGGAGTAATTTGTGGGATTTGAGCTCCACCAAATGAAAAAGGAGCGTAGGGAGGTGTATTGCCCGCAATCCCAATGCTAGCGTTAGGGCCAACAGCTAGGATGGAGTTCGAAAAATGAAAAGTGGAGTTAGGAATACGATAAGAAAATGGACTAGAAACCATAGGGATGGACTGAACGTTGTAGCCTGGTGAGTGGCCAAGATACCTAAATGGGTTCAAGGCGGTATATTGAGCATTAACTATAGGTTGGGTCATAGTAATGATAGGTACCTCCGACACTATGACCATAGAGGTTGCAGGAGTTGAAGGGGTTCCATTAACTATAGTGGGTATGAGATTCAAAGGGCTCCCAGAATTCTGAAGACCAGGTTCAATACTCATCCTTGTAGAATCACAAGTCTAAATGGTGGATGTGTGTGTACCACGTACAATGACTCTACGCCTTTTAGAAGGCAAAGACACAAAATATGGTGGTAACTATACAAGCGACGAGACTAGCGGGGAGGTTGGCCTGACTCCATGATGACTTAAGACTCTAAAGATAAAAAATATATATCCTAAGGCCAACTAGTAAGAAAAGAGCACACCAAAAGTCAAACAACCAATATGCATGCAAACAGGGTAAAGTTGTTGAGTGGCCTCCCTCCTTAAAGAAGGTATGTCTCACCCAAGAGGGGCATGAGACTCCCTGCTAAAGATTGGAGGTAACATAATCATTTATAAGGTCCCTCATGGGCTTAACAACCATTCGGTCAGATCCCCCCGGAGAGGTAATCCTCCATAAAGGTTATGTGTTGACTGACCCTTATCTGACCCAGGGTACCTACAGAATAACCCCTGCAAGTAACCTATGAGACACCTAAGTCAAGAAACTAATAAACCACTCTATAACTGATGCACAGGTGAGCAATTGTAAGTCAGGTCCACCGTATGGGCAGGGTAGAAAATCCCTAAACCTTAAAAGAGCTACCTCTCATGGAGGTAAAGGCACTAACAAGATCCCTGGATATGAATAGATCCACAGAAATATCGGGGGGATATCCCTTCAACCGACTTCGCGTGACCTCGTGATTAACTCTGGTGTGAATGGAGCCTCTTGATCTTACCAATTATACAATGGATTTCTCCACTCCCTGAATCAGACATATGTTGATTTAATTGCCTTAGAGAAGTTTACTCACAAAATCCTATTCCAAGGCACTAAATCCTAGGCTAGTTTGTGCACCCTAGAAAATAAAATCATTACTAATAAAGTTTAAATTATAGCATTGATTTTAATGGCCGTGATGACTCAAAAAGGTATGGTAGTGAAACTCATGGTGTTATGACTTTGCAAGAAAAGTAAATATGAAAATAATACAAAATCCTAACTTTAACTTTTAATGTATGATATGCTTCTAAAAGAGATGCAATTTTCAAATTCAATTCTGCAATTTAGAAGTAAAAAATCAATCTTTCACTGTATGCACTAAGCTAATGATAAAAACTCAAAAGAAAAAAAAATGTCAAGCAATGCAAAAATGCCTATTTTTTTGTATTTTCAATATATCAAAACTAAAAATGCATGGAATGAAAAGTAACTTGACATATATCCCTACTGTGTATAAAAAATACATAACTCAAGCAGGATATCAAGCAACAAAACACCCAGCCTAATGTACAAGGACAATAAAAATGAAAATATGAAGAGAAAAACTTCGCCCAAAAATTCAACCAAAAGAGGCTTTCCTGTCATCCCACATACACTCAACAGGCACTACAGAAACCTAAGAAGGCTCAGCAAGCATCAAATCCCACCCAGCAAACACTAGACCAAGCAAACATGCAAGAAAAAAGGTTGTACATGACTGTTTGGGTAAACAGAGCGTATGTACGCAGCTTGCATTGAGACTGCGTGCGTGTATACGCGACTGTTAAGGAAAAAGGCATGTATATGCTTTGAAACAAGGCCAGGCAAGGGAGAAATGCTGAAAATTCATCCAGAGTGAACAAGAGTTGTCAAGCAATGATACAAAAAGAACCACAATAAAATCGAGAGCAATCTAAGGAGAAAACTACTTCAAACCCTAAGAAAGAGGATTCATCCCCATTATGTTCACCAATTCTGTTATGAGGAAAATCTCTCTATGGCTAGGGTGAACCACAAAAGACAGAAATGACTACAAAAATCAAATCTATCCCAACAACATACTATATAAACCAATGTGCAAGAAAGATAAGAAATAGGCCTACCTCGTCCAGATGTTCGATGATGTCCATCGTTGAACACTTTGACCCAAAGATATATACCTGTAAAAAGTTCTCAACAAACAAGCGAAAACAAGCATATGGTGGAAATATAAATGTTTATCACATTAGATAGCATAATCCATCAATATACATAACAAATACGCCCATGGATAATAATACATATATTTGCAAGATATCAATTGGACGGGAAAGGAGTATTTCTATTAACAAACAATCATTAGAAGTGAAAATATTATAGACTTCTGTGTCGGCACAGTTCGGAACCCAGAAACCAAGTTCCTTCCAACTGGGCCTCCACCACTTCAATCCTCCACCAAAGGCAAGCTCATATAAGGGAGACAAAGAGGTTCTCCATCAATAAGGGAAGAGATTGGGGGCTGAACACTGTGTTCAGACTTAAAGGACAAAGTGATGCAGAGTCAATATGAAGTAAATAATTTCTCCAGAGTAACTTTGTTCTCAAAGTTTAATTCTTTCTCCTTTTCCACAACTCAGAATTGGCTTATTTATATCCTTCAAAATGCAACTGAAGGGCTGAGTCAGATCATTTCTAGTATATGGAAGGCCAAGGATCAGAGATCTCCTGTTGTGACATGGAAACCCAACATTTAATTTTTATTTTCTGGCACAAATCCCAATATACACAGGCTGTAGTGGAGCATCCTGTGTATACGCTTGTTGTATAGGGTGCAAGATGCGTACAAGTGGAAAAAAATTATATTTTTTCCTCTGGACTTTAGTAACAGGGAAGACAAGTCTGCATAGGGAAATGGAACAAGGCCCTCTCTGCAAGATTGCATAGGGTGAGACAAATATTTCTCTAACATGTGTCCTGCACACTCAAGGTGACTTGTCAAAAGAATATGTCAACACACACACACACACACACACACACACACACACACACAAACATATATATACATCAATAAATCAAGCAGATATAACACCTCAACATTATCATATATAACCCAAAATATGAATGAAATCATAGTGTTCCATACCCGGATCACTTGCAAGAAAGTGTCCTCAAATAATAAGTCAATAGTAGTATGCTCAGTAGAGTGGGATGTTACATACATCCCCTCTTGTTTTAAACTTCATCCCAAAGTGTTTACAGTATGAAAAAGCAAGTGAATAAATGTATCTGATATAGATCTATAAGTCAAATCTATCAAACAAGTAAGGAAACTGTTGACAGATCTCATATGCATCCTCCCAGGTAGCTTAGTGTGGACTATAATTGTCCCATTGTACCTTGACCTAATTGACTATTCGACATCGTAGCTATCGAATGCGATGGTTCATAATGTGGATTGGCTCCACTGTGAGAGCACCCTCATACGACACTTGCAAGGAACTCGTGTCAATAGCATGCGAAGGGTCACTGATATAATGTCTCAAAACATATACATGAAAAACATCATGCATACGCCTCAAAGAATCAGGCAAGGCTAGTCGATATGCCATGGGTACCTTATTTTCCACTACTTCAAAGGGTCCCACGAACCTAGGAGATAGTTTAGCACCCTTTACAAACTTTATCAAACTCTTCTGCGGTTTTACCCACAAGAACACTCTATCTCCAACTTCATAATTGCACTCAATGTGATGCGCATCAACATAACTCTTCTTTCGATATTGCGCTTATTTAATACTGTCTCATCGATTTAATCTATTCTTCCATTTCTTGAATTACTTATGGTCCTACCAATACCCTATTCTCAAGTCGATTCCAACTCAACGACATCCGACACGTTTTCCCATAAAGAATCTAAAACAATGCCATCTTAATTGTACTTTGATAGATGTTGTTGTATGAAAATTCTACTAGTGGTAAGAATTCTTCCCAACATTTATGTTGGTCCATTACATACATACACAATATATCCTCCAAAATCTGGATTGGCCTTTCTATTTTCCTATCTTTTCTGGGTGATAGGTTATGATAAAGTTTAATCGTGTTCCCAAGGCCTCTTGGAAACTGGTCCAAAACCGTTGTGTAAACATTGATCCTTGATCGGATATGATTCTTTTTGGAACCGCGTGTAATCTCACAATATCACTAACAAATAATATTGTTGTGTACGGTGCCTAATACATTGTATGCATTGGAATAAAGTGTGCACTCTTCATCAGAGTGTCAACTACCACAAAAATCAAATCGTGTCTTCTTGTCGTTAGTGGAAATCCAAAAATAAAGTCCATCGAAATGACTTCCCATTTCAATTCAGGAATAGCGTGTGGCTATAACAATCCTGCTGGATGTCTATGTTCATCCTTTAGTTGCCAACATTCTAGAAATCTCGCCACGTAACTAACTATGTTTGCCTTCATTCCCTTCCAGAAGAACAAAGGCTTAAGATATGCCTTCATCTTTGTGACTCCTGAATGAGCCATGTATATTGCTCAAGGTGCTTCACTTAAGATAAAACTTCTTATTTCATTGTTAGGCGGTACGTAAATTATTCTGTTAAGTCTCAATAATCCATCGTCGTCTAGTGAATAACCTTCATACCTTGGTACTATCATGATATCTTGTCCAATATTTTTCCTAACTTCCTTATACCAGTCATCATTGATTTGTAGAGTTAGAATATTTTCTCAAAGATTCATCTTAATAGGTAACACCTAAAATATGTGTGGCCTCCTACTCAGCGCATATGCCACTCGGTTCACAGTTCCTTTAATGTAATAAATTTCAAAGTCATATTCGCTAAGTAATTCCGAGCAACGTCTTTGTCGCGTTTTCAGGTCACTTTGTGTAAAAATATGTTGTAATCCATAGTGATCTGTCTTTAATTCAAATTTTCATCCAATCAACTAATTTCTCCATACTCTCAATGCGTAAACAATAGATAATAACTCCAGGTCACATGTCACGTATCTCTCTTCATGCCTTCTCAATTTTTGTGAAATGTAAGTGATCACTCGACCATCTTGCATAAAAACTCTACCTAACCCTTCCTTGGATGCGTCCATTCATACCAAGAACTCCTTGTCGATGTCAAGGAATTTTAGTATCGGTGTTGTCGTTAGAAACTCTTTGAGCCTTTGAAATTCTTCCGTTCATTTCTCAGTCCACAATAACTTCTTGTTCTTCTTCTGCAATTATGTGATCGGTTTTTCTACTTTCGAAAATCCTTCTACAAATTGTCAGTAATATCCTGCTAAACCCATAAAAATGCATAGCTCATGTACCTCTATCGGTGCTTTCCATTCCATAATAGCCTCCACCTTCGTTGGATCCACAATGATACCTTCATCAGATATGATATGTCCCAAGTAGTGAATCTTAGATTGGTAAAGAGAGCATTTTGATAGCTTCCCGTATAGTTTGTTTTCTCTTAGGCACTGCAGGACCAACCTCAAGTGTTCATCATGCTCTTCCTTCATCCAGGAATAAATCAGTATGTCATCGATAAAAAATTGAACAAACTTATCCAAGTATTCACAGAACACCCCATTCATCAAACTCATGAATACCCCCAAGGTGTTTATTAATACGAACGGTAAAACTATAAACTCATAGTGTCCAAATATCATCTTAAAAGTGGTCTTGGGGATATCTTCTTCCTTAATCTGAAATTGGTGATATCCTGATCTAAAGTCAATCTTTGGAAATAACGGTGTCCCTTTCATCTGATCAAACAAATCATCTATTCTTGGAAACGGATACTGGTTCTTGATCATCACTTTGTTCAATTGACGATAGTCAATACAAAGCCTCCACTATCCATCCTTCTTCCTTACAAAAATAGTTGGTGCACCCCAAGGTGACACACTTGGATGAATAAGTCCCAATTCCAACAATTCCTTCAATTGCATTTTCAAATCCTGCAATTCAAGCATTGACATCCGGTAAGGAGCTCTTGCAATAGGTTGAGTTTTCGATTTCAATTCTATTATAAACTCCAACTTCTCTTTCAGGCGGTAAACAAGGTAACTCTTCTGGAAAATTGTCTGCACACTCTTTCACTATAGGAAATTTTCTAGTCCTTCTGCCTCACCCTCTTCATCCAGTGCTAAGATTACATACAGTTTTCATCCCTTGTGCATACTCTTCTGCAATTTTAGGGAAGAAATGAACCTCAAAACACTTCCTGGTTTCTTCCTAAAATCACTCTACCTAGTCCCAAATCATCCGTAAAAATTAACTATTTCATCTTACAGTTAATTATCGCATCATGAGATTCCAACCAATCCATACCAATCACTATGTCATAATATCCTAGTAACATGACATAAAGATCTACCTTTGTTAAAAAGTCTCCCATTTTAAGATTAAATTATGTAACCTTTCCTCCAACCTTTTGTTTGGCACCTAATGCCATTTCCATGTACTTGAAATCATCCTGCTCGACTGCCTTTACCTTAATTCCATTCAACGTTGCACTAGAGATGAAGCTCTTGGTAGCAAATGGATCTATCAATACACTCTATTTTGGTCTACGATCATACCTGACATCTCTAGCATAGTGGATTGATGCTCATCTTGGCGGTTGTTCACCACTGCATGTATCCTATGGGCCTTGCCAAAATCTCCAACTATAGTGGGTCCTGATGATCTGGCTGCTCTGGCCTTCTCAATCAGACAGTCTCGTTGGTAATGTGTCTCACCACATGTCCAACATCTAGTCTTCATTCCAGTGCTTCTGGTCCCTGAAGTAGAAGTTGTTGGTGTAACATCCTGTGATCCTGATCAGTTATGTTGAACATGCCTAAAATACTGTTGCGGTCCACATTGTTTTTGTTGTGATCCTATGTAAGGAGTCCTCTGCTGAGGAGTTTTTCACCGTGGTGTCATAAACACTGGTCCTCTAGGTGTGCCTCAATTCCCTGTAGTATTTCTAGTGGTGTTGGATGTTGTTGCACTCCTAATGATGTATGTTCAATCTGTCTAGAGGGAGTCCTACCCTGACCCCCACCATTTATCTCTTCCTCAACTATGAGGGCCTTATGAACCGCATCATGCAAAGTCCAAGGCATTAAGATCCTCACCTTTGCATGAATGTTGGATTTAAGGCCAAACAAGAACTTTTTGACCTTCAACTTCTTCGTGTTCAGATGTGGAACGTACCTAAGTAGCTCCATGAATCTGGCCTCATACTCTAGCACCATACGGCCACCCTTTCATAAGGCATTGAACTCACTAAGATGACGCTCAATGAATTCTTTGGACAAATACCTTTCTCAGAATTGTTCCTCGAACAGTTCCAAGGACACGTCTTTGATGACCATGTTTAGTTGAGGTAGGAGCGTCTTCCACCATAGAAGAGCACTCCCCTTCAACTGAAAGACCACCATGTGAAATTTCATGTTGGAGGTGTAATCACGAAGTGTGAAGCACATCGCCATGTTCTCCAACCATGCCTCCACGGCTAAGTCGTCTGGGGCACCCCGGAACTCGAGAAATTTCACCTTCTCAAGTTCTCGGTGTATGTTATTACTACCAGCTGGGGCGCGTTGTGAAACCTCATTGGGTACAGACGCTATTCCATCATCTCTATCCAAGTGTTTGATCAACACCTTTGACATCCTCTGGAAGGATCTCATCATACTTACTACATCTCCCACGGCAATCTTCTCTTGCTCAAAATTATGCTCCTCTTCCTTGGGGTTAGAATTTTCGAGCATCGGATCAACATTCAATTAAGTCCCGACCATATAATATCAAAAAGGGTAGATCAACGGCGAGGAGCCATTGCGGGATCATAGGGTCAAGTTAACTATCATGCTAGTTTGGGTTATGAAATCCACATGGGTCGTCGATCGTCACCTACAAATAGATCAATGGTTGGCATCAGTCACACTATCAGCGAGCAGTTTCGAATGCGGAAATTGAGAGAGGGTTTAAACATCATGCTCATAGAGGCTCCACAATCCTCCCAAGCCATCGATATTCAAGACTGATGAAATCACAACCGTCGAATTTACTTGTCGATTAGTACTCAAGGAAAGGGATCGAGGTCATAGCTTTCGGTCACATGAACAAAGGACAGAAGCCCTTCAGGCTAGTTGACAAGGAGGGACGAAACCTAAAGTACCATAGCTCTGAAGTGATATACACTGTATATCACTGAGTGTTTTCTAGACATTGGATCTGTTAAGCTTTTTGGGTTAAAGGCAGACGGTTAGATAAAGTCAAGATGCTCGAGGTTTAAGCTCTGGAAAATCTCACTCCAGGAAAAAAGGGAAGTGGAAACAATGAACCACCCAGAGTCCTAAACCCCGAAATGAATCAGGACCATTGATCCAGGCTGATCACGGTCATTGGATGAAATTAGAGTGGAAGGAAAGCATAAGCACTTCCATTGTTGACCACTTTGGCGTTGACCACTTCGGTGAGAAGAAGTCCAAAACATGTAAATATTACCCGAAGATTGAATCCCTAGAGTCACGAAGTAAGACATGTGGAAAGACAATGAGATCCCATGCCATCATAGTTTGTGTTAGCAAGGACAGGTGGCACAATTAGATAGTGACAAGTGTCAAGGTCTAGTTGGCACTTTAGGTATGAAAGTTATGAATCAAGGTGACACGTGAAAACCACTCAAGCAGTGCCACATCAATAGTGACATCAACAGCCATGTCACTCCGAGATATTTGAACCCAAAGCAAACACGGTTCTCTGAAGATTCAAATCTCTGAAATCATTTCTAGTCGTAGATTGGAGAAAGGTATAGGGACCATTGATCTTTGAGTTAAACAAGATTTGGTTCTCCAGCTAAGTTAAAGGTAGGGGTTAAAGGTTGCGAAGACCTGAAGTTCCAAACTTCCATAGTAAAGGAGATCTGTAGATCTAGAGAACCACCAGGACCATTAGATATTCGAGTTTGAGTCCTTCGGAGGGTCAACAATTCAGAACTCTGGAGGAAATGCGTTGATGGTTACAAAAAGGTGAAATTCCCGGAGTTCTGAACTCTGGAGGGGATCTCCACCGTAGAAACTTGGGTGAGGAAAAGCTCTGCCCACCATTATATTAAGAGGTTAAAATTCAACGAAGGAGGCTGGTCGAGAAGGGTAACTTACAATTGACATTCAACTCGTCTTATGACCGACTTCGGCCGATTAACACTTCGGGTGATCCAGGGATCAAAATATGCTCAAAAATCAAAGTTCTCGAAATTGCTTAAAAATGGACTTGTGTGTAGGCCTCGTCCTCATGATCCCAACGCAACTTGAATGGGTTCAAACAAACTTCTTATGTGAGATATATCGTGTTCTATCCACTTTTCCAAAAATGCAAAATTTTTTCTGACTGTATAGTCAGTACTGCTGACTATGCAGATCGTACTGACATGTGGCAGAGTGACCATATTGACACATGGAAAGGTGACGTGGATTTCTAACTGGGCATAGGTGTTTATGTGGCATGGTACCACAATGACACATGGAAAGTGGTGATGTGGCAGAGGTTGACATGGTAGGTGAGTTGGCAGTAGATACATGGACCTATCAGGTTTTGACACATGGTGTGCTTGGGAACCAATGGTATGGTGCCATGTGGCACCCCTCTGTTCTTTAAAATTTTGGGTTGGAGTCTACGAGGGTCGAACCCATGACCTCTAGGAGTGGCAGAGTGTTGGCGTAAGTCGGGCCACCATCCCACCTACTATATATGAATTAACCATATAGTATTAAACTAATATTTAAATATTCATAAGGATTCATACAGGTGGAGAAAGGGTCGGGGCTTATCCCCAACCCTTAATCACACCACTCCCTTAATTTTGGGTTGGAGTCCATGGGGGTCGAACCCATGACCTCTAGGAGTGGCAGAGTGTTGGCATAGGTTGGGCCACCAGCCCGCCTATTGTATCTTACTTAACCATATAGTATTAAACTAATATTTAAAGTTGCATAAGGATTCATACAGGCAGAGAAAGGGTCGAGGCTTATCCCCAACCCTTAATCACACCACTCCCATACAACCTTTGGCACGGGATTCCATAGTATAGTCTTTACGCTATTCCATTCATCCAACATTCTAACCAATGGTCAAGCCACGTCGCAGGATCCAATGGTCAGTCCACAAGCGCAGGGTCCAGATTTAGTGCTAGGATATGGCCACATGGAGGCCATGTGACCAAGAACTTTGTCAAGATAGGTGTTATGCCTCCTAAATTTTCAACATAATGCCATGATTTGCGGGATGTGTGTGGGTTCTAGGTTTTGGCATGGAAATGTGCTCCGAAGCTAGGTTGTTGACACACATGTGTGACTTAGAGGCGCAGAGACAACAAAGAATTCAGAAAAACTTCTAGGAAGTGAATTCTATTCGGTTTTTTTTCAAACCAGGTACAGAAAGTGTTGGCATGTTTACAAGAGTGTGCTTGTCATTTATGGAAAGAACAATAGCGACAATGGAAAATAGGAAAGCAATGATGATAGCACCGGAAGAAGTCCTCTTTTATGAAGACAGAGCTCAGGAGGAAATGGTTTCGCAGTAGAAGGTTTAGAGGCCGAAACCTTTGAATACTTGGAAAACCTTCTAAGTAATAAGAAATCATAAGATCGGGAGGAGGAGCGAAAGTGGTCGTCGGATCGAGTACTGTGAAGAATCTAGACCGTTGAATTAGATTCCAGACTGGAGGAGAGAGCGTGCAGGGGAGGAGAACAAATCTCAGGTGTTAGATCTAAGCACATGGACCAACCATCGTTGGATCCAGAGGTAAGTGCACAAGCTTTAATTATTTTAGAGTGCACGGGAGAAGATAAAACTCACGAAGTTCGAAATCGCAAGGCAATCCTAGTCATTGGTGCTAGGAAGGACATGTGGCGGAAGATAAGAAGATTCACAGAATCATGAATCGAAAGAACTGTGTCAAGCAATCCGCAGACATTCCAAAGCGCAAAGTCGCGAAATGCGAAGTCCCGATGATATATGGACCATTGGATCGAGGAATGTCATGGGTTGTCAATCGGACAAGAGAGGAGTTCAAAAATCAGGAAACAGAAGAAAGGAGGTGATCTAACTTCTGAATTCATGAAACGTGAAGTCCTGAAGCGCTCAAAAGTTGGGCCCCAAGTCACAGCCAGTGGTCACATCAGCGAAGAATAAGGGAAGGAGCTAGTGTCACTATGATCTACCTCATAGTTTCAGGAGTTGGGATAATCGAGGTGACTCGCAACATAATATCTGAAACATGAAGTTGCATAGTGACTTTTTTATTAGCGTGTGGTCACAGTCGATGGTCATGTGGGGGAAACTTGCACCCGGTCCTAGTTCACATGGGTGAAGTTCACAAGGAGATTCTTTGTGATAACTTCCTGTGACTGTCAGAGAAGACCTCATGTAACTGTCAGAGGAGATCAAATGTAATAGAGAAGACGAAGGATTGCACTGCCAGAGAAGCCAAATAATTTTAGGATAATGACCATTGATGATGAACAAGACTCTAGATAACTGCCAGAGAGGATGAAGAGTTGCTAGCATGATCTGGTAGAGGAATTGGCGTGATAAATATACGTAGAAAAGAGAAGAGATGGGGCTTCTTGATAGTTATTCATGCAGGTAGAAGGAGGTTGTGAGGACGAGTTGAAGAGCACAACGGAGGCATAGCACATAGAATGCAGATGGATCACATAGAATAAAAGATGAATAGAGCAGTAAAGGTGCACAAAAGGAGAGAGAGTGGAGCATAGACAAAGAAGAGTGCAGTGGAGTTGCAGAGCATAGAAGAAGAAATATGAAGAAGTGGAACAGAGCATAGAAGCTGAAGAAGGCAGAGGAGACATCCAGCTGTAACAGATCAGATCAGAGACAACATAAGTAAGTAAGTTTTGTAAGATTCAATCAGGGTGGTAGGGTGGTGCTAGGGAGGATTGTAGTCCTCTAAATTCTAGTTGGTGCTAAAAGATATTCTGGGAGTTGGTGCTTTCATCTAGTTGGTGCTAAAGAAACCTGGGAGTTGGTGCTTCCATCTAGTTGGTTCTAGAGAAATCTGAGAGTTGGTGCTCTATGCAAGTTTTAGCTTGCTATCAGAGGTTGTAGCCTCATATTTGAGTTGGTGCACAAATACTGTGGTGTACATGAAAGTTGGAGCTTGATTGACATCCTAAGAAGAAGAGGTTTTCTCCCTTTATGGGTTTCCTCATGAATATCAGTGTGTCTATGTATTCTATGTGATTGATCAAATTTTGTATATCTATGCATGTTAATTTATCAACAACACATTAAATAATAATCTAGAAAGATTCAAAAAAGAACAGGAAAAGTTTCAAGCTTATATTAATAACTGATTCACCCCTCCTCTCAGTTATTTTTCCAACAATTGGTATCAGATCTAGTGCCTTTGATCAAAGGTAGATCCATAAACTTGAAAATGACTAGTCATGAAGGAAGTTCAACTAATAGAGTCCCTCTATTTGATGGAACAAACTTTTCCTTCTGGAAAATAAGGATGATAACTTATTTAATGTCTTTGGGTGTTGATGTCTGGAATGTCGTTAAAACTGGATATGTGAAGCCTATAGTCTTGGCCTCAAAAGATGATAAGTTGGAGTTTAGATTTAATGCAAAAGCAATGAATTCCATCCTCGGTGGACTTGCAGAAGCCGAGTTTGTCAAATTCATGCACTGTGATTCAACAAAAGTTATGTGGGACAAGTTGATAAGTAGTTATGAAGGTAATGAAAAGGTGAAAGATGCAAAACTTCAGACTCACGGACTGAAATTTGAGTAGTTAAATACGGATGAAGACGAAACTATCAGTAAGTACTTCTTACGTATAGAGTAACTTGTCAACACTATGAAAGGTCTAGGTGAAACAAGAGATGAATATTTTATAGTCCAGAAAATATTAAGATCTCTTCCTGATAGATTTAACTCAAAGGTCTTTGCTATAGAGGAAATAACTGATCTCAAAACATTGACACTAGATCAACTCCTTGGAACCCTAACTGCTTATGAAATGAGAATCACCAAAGGTAAATCCACTACAAGAGATGCATCCTTTAAAGCAAAGAAAAACATAGACTCCAATATAGATGATATTGAAGTAAATTTTGTGAGAAGACTGACGAAAGGATCAGGAAAATACAAAGGTAAACTACCCTTCAAATCTTTCAACTGTGGTAAGATAGGTCATATTGCATCTAAGTGTCCTCACAAAAGAAAGGATCAGACATATGATTATGAAGAGAAGCACAAATACAAGAAGGTCTATAAAGAGAGTAATTTTAAGAGGAAAAGCCTTTGTGTAAACAATGATGATGATCCTTCAGATGATGAAAACAATGAATCTTCTATTGAAATTAAAATAAATAATGCCATGCTAATAGATATAGAATATCTAAACACTGGAGATACATGAAGTGATTTCGTTGATTGTGAATCAGTAGTTGGTATTGAAGGAGAACTTGTTAGTGCCATGGAAGAGATTGATAGACTCAGAGAAAATAAAAGAAAACGAAAACAGTTACTGCTCAGGTATGAGAAAACATGCAATGAACCATCTAAATAAATTGCTCTATTGAAGGTTAATATAAAAGAAGCTAAGAGGATTGAATACATCCTCAAACAACAATTGAAGGAAGCCAAAACAAAAGGTGAAAAATTGGAAGCTAAAGTAGTGTCTGTCAAAAAATATCTAGGGAAATTCCAGGCCTTATATCATCATAATCTGACAAGTATTAAAGCCTCAGAAGGATTAGCCACCATTATGAATCAACAAAGGAATCCAAAGTTGAAAATTGTTTTGGGTTACGAAGAGGGATCAATTAGTGGTCAACCAAGCAACAAAGAATCCATCAAGTTTGTCAAATCTACAACCATTGACAACAACAAACCTGCGGAAACAAAGGAAGATAATCAGTCACCAAGGAGGAGTGAAGAAAAAGGTACCATAAATAAATCTGTGGAACAAAGAAATAATACACCCTCTGCTCAAGGAAATCATCATCATAGAAGAAATCGACCTGCTCAAAGAAGACAACCATTTTCCAGGTACAAATATTTTTTCTATGGATATTTTTTTTAATTGTTCTAACTTTGGCCACAAAGTTGTAAATTTCTCTTTAAGATTTAGACATGAGCAATCAAGACACCCGAGGAATAAATATCTTCCACAAAAAAGAATGATACACCCAAGTAAAAAACAACCATAGACTGCAAGTCATGTGATGGCTAGGAAAAAGATGCATATTAAGCATAAAAATTGTTATGATTCTTTATTCAATGAACCAGAATGTTACATCTGCCATAATTATGGACATAAAGCTACAGACTGTCGCCTAAAGAACTAAAAGACATATTCAAATCATAGAGATGAAATCGTCAAGGTTTGGAATAAGAAAGAAGATAACAAGTGTGGATTAATGTTTTCAGCTCAAAGACAAAAGAGCCCCTGGTATATTGACAACAGATGCTCCAGTCATATGACAGGTGAGAAAAGTAAGTTCCTATCACTCAAATAAAGTAAATCAAGAAATGTGACTTTTGGAAATGATGCTCCAGGAAAGATCAAAGGTAAAGGTCTAGTAATATTAAGTAACGAAAGAGGCAAAGCTCAATACGTATTATTTGTTGATGGATTAAAGAATAATCTTCTTAGTGTCAGTAAAGTGTGTGACAGAGGATGCGAAGTCACTTTCACTGCCAAAGATTGTAAAATAAAAACAATGAACACAGCAGAGATGATTGCAAAAGGGGTTAGAACTGAAAACAATGTCTATGTTTTGAAGGAAGATAAGGAGGAATGTCATTCAATAAAATTTTATGAAAATTGGTTATGGCACAGAAGGCTTGGACACCTAAATTTTGATCATATTGTCAAGCTAAATAATGAAGTTGCTTTGAAAGATCTCCCAAGAATATCTAAGCCTCATAACTCTGTATGTGAATCCTGCCAAATGGGGAAGCTAACTCATGCTCAATTCAAATAGAAGAGTTTCACATCTTCAAAGAATTCACTTCAAATTATTCATATGGATCTGTGTGGACCATCGCGAAAGGAAAGAACTAGAGGAGAACGTTACTTTATGTTGGCCATTGATGACTTCTCCAGACTTATGTGGGTTGCCTTTCTGAGAGAAAAATCTGATGTGTTTGAGAAGTTAAAAATGTTTAAGGTGTTAGATGAGAATAAGATAGGAAGGAATTTAAAGGTAATTCACTCAGATAGGGGAGGATAAATTATGTCAATAGATTTCAAAGAATTATGTGACAAAAATGGAATTAAAAGAGAATATACTATTCCAGGTACTCCTCAACAAAATGGGGTTGTAGAAATCCAAAATAGATTAGTCCAACAGATGGAAAGGGATATGATGAGTGAAAGGGACATTTCACAAACCTTCTAGGTGGAGGTTGTTCACATGGTTGTTCATATTCTAAACAAAGCGCATCTAAGTCCAAATAGTGATAAAAATCCATATGAGTCATGGTTTGGTCGACCTGCATCACTCAAGCACTTCAAAGTATTTGGAAGTAAATGATACATCAAAAATAATGATGATCATCTGGGAAGCTTTGATGGTAGATCTGATGAAGGTATCTTCTTAGGATATGCAACAAACAGTAAAGGATACAAATTCTTTAACAAAAGAATGCATAAATTAGTAGACTATATTGATGTTCGAATTGATGAAGAAGCTCATGTAAAAGATCAACAGAGAATAAGCACCAAGTCATATGAAGAAGATGATGAGAATAATAGAAATGAAGAACAATAAATCTCAGAGTCACAAGAGGATGATTAATCAGGTGGAGAAGAGACACCCAGACAAGAAGAGTCAAGACAACAATCAACATCAAATCCTTCCTCCAGAATTACTCAAAAGAATCATCCTGCAAGTCAGATAATTGGTGAGAAAGACAAAGGTGTACAAACTATGAGAAGGATAATCAAAGACACCGAGCAATCACATATAGCCTTCATATCCATGGTGGAACCCAAGAACTTTAATGAAGCCAATAAATATGTAAATTGGTTAAAATCAATGAATGAGGAATTNATTGAAAAGAATGATACTTGGGAACTTGTTCCTAGGCCAACAAATAAAAATGTAATAGGATCCAAATGGGTCTACAAAAATAAGATGAATGAGCAAGGAACTATTATAAGAAATAAGGCTAGATTGGTCTGCAAAGGGTATGCTCAAATATAAGGACTGGATTTTGATGAAACATTTGCGCCCGTAGCAAGATTAGAAGATATTGGAATGTTTCTTGCCTATGCTTGTCATAATAAGTTTAAAGTCTATCAAATGGATGTCAAGTCAGGTTTTCTAAATGGAGATCTAAAAGAAGAAGTCTATATGGAACAACCAGAGGGTTTCCAACTTTCAGATAACCCTGACTTTGTCTGCAAGCTGAAGAAAGCCTTATATGGGTTGAAACAAGCTCCGCATGCCTGGTATTACAGACTGGATAAGTATCTTCAAGACAAAGGGTTCAAGAGAGGAACAATTGACTGCAATCTATATATCAAAATAGAGGATAACGATTTTCTCATTGTGTTGGTCTATGTAGATGACATCATCTTCATAAGTAATAATGCTTCATTGGTACAATGGTTTTCTTCTGCCATGCAATCTGAATTCGAAATGTCTATGATAGGGGAACTGCCATTTTTTCTTGGTCTTCAAATTACTCAGAGGTCTGAAGGAATATTTCTTTCTAAGGAGAAATATCCAAGAGAAATGTTGAAAAAGTTTCAAATAGAATACTCTTCACCTATGAGCACACATATGGTCACCGGATGCAAGTTAAGCAAGGATGATGACTCACCTGATGTTGATCAGAGTTCATATAGGTCTATGATAGGCATCCTGTTGTACATCACAACATCTCATCCAGACATAATGCATATTGTTGGAATGGTAGGAAGGTATCAATCTGCACCTAAACAGAGTCATTTGATAGTTGTCACAAGAATATTTAGATACTTGAAAGGAACAATGAACTATGGCCTATGGTATCCTAGGAATCATAATTTTCAATTATCAGTCTATTCAGATGTTGATTGGGCTAACTGCATGGATGAAAGGAAAAGCACGAGTGGAGGTGCATTCTTCTTAGGATATTCTCTTGTAGCATGGTTGAGAAAGAAGCAAGGTTCCATTTCCTTATCGAATACAAAATATGAATACATTGCAGCTACCACTTTCTGTACCCAAGTATTGTGGATGATTAAGGCACTTGCAGACTTGGAGGTCAAGTATACTGCACCGATCCCAATTCATTGTGATAATACTAGTGCAATTAGTGTGTCAAAGAATCTTATATTTCACTCCAAGACCAAGCATATACCCACCAAGTATCACTTCTTTAGGGAACAGGTAATCAACACTGTTGTTTCTTTCCATTATATTCCATCCAAAGATCAGATTGTTGATATCTTCACTAAACCGCTTGCAAAAGCTCAGTTTGAGTATCTACGCCAAAAGATGGGCATGACCCTGTTATCAAGTTAAAATAGTCTATCTGATCGGGAGGAGAGTGCTCATAGTATATCTAATTAGGGGGAGAGTGCTTATTGTATCTCTGATCAGGGGGAGAATAGAGTCACTCTCAGTTCTCTTTGTGATCCAGGGGATCAAATTTTGCTCAAAATTAAAAGTGCTCGGAATCACTTCAAATTAAACAGGAGCATAGGCCTTGTCGTCACAAACCTAACACAACTCGTTTGGGTTCAAACGGACGTCAGATGAGTGAGATATCGTGATCTGTTTGAATCGTCAAACAGGTAAAAAAAATGTGTTGATTGTACAGTCCGTACATGCCATACGGATGTTGACGTGGAAGAGGTCGTACGATGATGTGTCATGTCTGTATGATGAGGTGGCAGTTGATGTGGTAGATATTGGTTGGCAGATGTGGACGAATAGTCTGCTGACACGTGGCATATTTTTTCCAATGGTTTGGTGCCACGTGGCACCCTGTTATTGGTTGGTTGTATAAAATTTATATGGAGTCCACTGGACTCGACCCCGCAACCTCCACCCGCATGCAAAGTCTTTGCAAAGTCCACCAACCAATGTGCCATAGCATGTTTCTTATTATATATATGGTTTAAAAAATATTTAAGTTTGAATTGTGTTCATTTCGTTGGGGGGTCGGGCTGGGGCTTAGCCCCAGCCCGCGGTTATATTGGTAATACATATGACCGGTGGATTAAATGCACATGAATTCACATTTCAAATGGTTAAGCCACGGTTATATTGTTATTGCATATGACCCGACCTCTATACAAACGCGCGGGAGTTTAAACGGTTAACACCCCATTCACCGACACTTGGCACGTAGCTATTTTCTTTGGGTCTCAGCCTTTTTATATGCATGCGAGGTCATGTGGTGGCCCATGTGCCCACAGGCCTTGGCGGTTAAGGGCTAGCACGTAACTGTCCTATAGTTTGTACCGGTTGTGCAGTTGCGCCCGGTGCTGGGTTTTTCCACATTTATGCATGTGGGGGCTAGGTTGAGGAGGCAAGGGTGCATTTTGGCGATCCAGAGACAGCAAGTTTGAAGGGAAACTTCCAGGCAGCCTATCTTCTTCAATTTTTGGCCAAACGAGGTGTCGAAAAAGCCCAGCTAGGGGTTTTTGGATGTTCTGAAGCCATTGGGGCCATCTATTTGGCATTTTGAGCATTGTAAAGCACATATTTGAGCACTTTGAGCAAATAATACAAAATATCCA
>JASDQU010687097.1:106023-116205 GCA_032191745.1 Picea mariana | reverse complement strand
GGGGCGTTGAAAAGCATGGGAATTGGAAACACAAACATTGGATTATCAGTTTTCACATGGTCAGTTCTTTGGATTCTTCCCGTTGGTCTAGCAGTGTACTAGATTGAAATGTGATAAGTCAAACCAGGTTTATAAATCTGTAAATTTTAACAGTTGTTGATTGGGTAGTGATTTTGAGTTCAAATATTAAAAGGGAACATGATGAATCTTTGGGAATTGAATAACGGTTTGAGAAGAGATGAGAAAATTATTTCCAAGTCCAAGCACCTATTTGTTTGATTTTTGGTTCAAGCAGATCCTTCAAGGTTCAGATTAACCCAAGAAACTTCATTTGTAAGTAGCCATTCTAGTTTTTGGAGCCGAACACCGATTCTTAAATGGGTGGTAAGTAATTCATACTCCGAAATCTTTTAAGGATATTTACTCTAATGAAAGTATTATATTGTCTTATAAAATTCTCTTTTGCATATAGACTGAAAATCTGCACTTCTAGTTTAGGATTAACTTTCCTAAGATTGCAGGCTTGCTTCTTTAGGCAATTCTTTCGGTCTGTAAAGAAAGTTGATTACCTGACCTTGCACCATGGTTTTATCGTTGTAAGTCTTGATAACTTCAAATAGTATTTTTACATGTATCTTGGTTATGTCAACACCACATTATTCATATCAGCAAATTTTCTTTCCTGGAACTGTACAGGCTCATTTGGATGCAGATAGCAAGTTTGATTTTCATAAATATATCAAAAGGTCATTGGACGATGACTTCAAGAGGGTGATTGGAATCAGGTTGGTAAAGACTTCTATGTGCATAGAAGCTTTGATGTTCAGCAATAATGGGTTTTCTTCCTCTAACCCTGCTGAGTCCTCCACTTGTTTTTTCCCATTAAAAACTCCTCTGGGTTTTTACCTAACACACACCCTTTATTGCATTGTCTGTAGTCCTCCCTTGTGGGCTTTTGCGGTAGTCTCCTTGCTTCTCAATGTGTATAGTAAGTCTTCACCACTCTATCTCTTCCTCCAAAGTTTTATTCTGTTTCAGCAGCTATCTAAACTAACATTGTCTTTTTGATCGGATCTATCTCTCTTTGAACAGGGCGGTATGCATACTTTTGGCTCTCTTTTATTCCCTTAGCTGTAAGTGCATGTAAATATGACTAGTAGGATGGTGAAGTATTGATGTTGTAAGTTAAATTATCTTGGAAAGTTCTCTGATTGACTTGTCTAGGCTCTGAATTGCCATTCAATCACTTAAATGTGCGCAGATAGTTTTGTTGGTTGGGATGAAGCTAGAACTTGTGATAGTGGAGATGGCCTTAGAAATTCGAGGGAGACATGCTGTAGTTAGAGGAACTCCAGTAGTGCAGCCAACCGATAGATTGTTTTAGTTTGGTCGTCCTCAACTGGTCCTTTCCTTGATTCATTTCACTCTGTTCCAGGTATCAAAATGATTTGTACACTGAAGCCTCAGTGATAAATTGTACTACCCGAATCGTGTAGACTGATTAGTATGGCTTGATGGTTACCCTATGTTTTGCAGAATGCTTTCCAGCTTGCTTTCTTCTCGTGGACCTTGGTAAGAACTATATTCATTGGTAAAGAATAAGTGTTTGTGTGCAGAAACATGGGTTTACATTGCTAACAAGATTAGCATTTGCAGTACAAGTTTGGGATAAAATCATGTCTTCACGGGGAGCTCAATGACACCATAATCAGAATCGTCGTCCTTGGGTAAGTATGCTGATGATCATGTAAAGGACATTCCAATCAAACAGTTCAGGCTTTTCATTTAGAGAGTTTATGCTTTTCCTCTGTATTATTTTTTTATTTTTTCATTGCAGTCAGTCATTGGCCTATAAACAAATGAGTTCAGGCTTTTCATTTAGAGAATTTATGCTTTTCTTCTATTATTTTTTCATTGCAGTCAGTCATTGGCCCATCATTGGCCCATTGGCCTATAAACAAATAAGTCTCATACACAAATTTGGCTTTTGGTAAATTACAGTTTCAAATTTGGCTTTGGGTAAATTACAGTTTCAACTCTTGGAAAATAATTTAACCATATCTATCATATTTTGAATTTACTAAGCTACCTTGAGTATTTGTGTCTAGGGTTGTTGTGCAGTTTATATGTAGCTATGTCACCCTTCCACTTTATGCACTTGTTACACAGGTTAGTCTTTTCCACGCTAGTAGAATATAAAATGGAATTTGGGTGTTTTGAAAATACAAATTAAACCTGAAAGCATGCGATACGATGTGCCATGCAGATGGGTTCTCACATGAAAAAGGCTATATTTGAAGAACAAATAGCTAAAACCTTGCAGAGATGGCAGAAAAAAGCTCAGAAAAATAGGAAAAGACACAGAAATTCAGATTCTAGATTTTCAAGCAGAGCAGGGTTTCGAAGTGGGCAAACAACCCCAACCGAAGGATCTTCTCCATTGCACTTGCTTCACAGATACAATAATACAGGAGAAGCTGAAACACCAGACATGTCTCCGAGATATTACAACAAAGAATATGAAGCATCAGATCTGGAAATGGATGCATCTCCTCATTATCCTCCCAAGCTCACCGAGTCTGCGTTGATTACCTTATCTTCGGAGATCACAGAAGCTACAAGACAACCTCGGATGTCAAAATATGTAGATCCATCAATTCTGGAAATGGCTGCATCTTCGGCATATCCTCCTGAGCCTACTAAAACTGCGACTACTGAGGCCCAAAGGAAAGGACATGGATAGTGTAGATTTTTCCTTTCAATTTACTAATCCCTTATCCAAGTGATCGATAGTGGAGTTTTTGTCCTCTGAAAGTTAGTTGCTTAAATTGGAAACATAACTTTGTCTCGATAACTATAACTTTTGTCCAATTTCTTTTCATAATTTGGAAATAATTTTATTTTACGTTGTGAAAGTTGGGGGACAGTGTAACAAAACAGGGTCAACAACTTTCTGGTTTGTCATTAAAGACAAGCATGGGAAGCAGGCTTGGAATTTGATGTTTCACAGAAAGGTTTTTTGGTTTTTAAATGTATTTTACTATGAAACATTTTTAATTTTCAAATTAACATTTAAATTCTAAATATCATTCAAATAACGGTAATTTAATTTATAATTTTCAAATTAACATTTAAATTCTAAATATCATTCAAATAACGGTAATTTAATTTAATGGTTAATAATCAAATTAAAGTTTATTTTTTAAGATCATCATTCAAAATTAGTTGTACTAACGGTTAATAATCAAATTAAAGTTTATTTTTTAAGATCATCATTCAAAATTAGTTGTACCCTATATTGTAACAGTCAAAATTAGTTGTATGTTTAATTATTAAGATCATCACTCAAAATTAGTTGTATCCCCTATATTGTTTCAATTAATCTTTTTTTTTTTGTTTTTTGATTAATTATATTAATGGAATATGATCATGATGTACTATGGTTGATCCTTAATTTAGAACCCATAGATTGCAAGGTTGTTTTGTGTTAAAAAGCACTAGTATTGGTGAAAACATTTGGCTTTGACTAATTTAATAATAATCGTGACAACCATGAGCTGTATTATTCTTGTTGAAAGGGTTAAATCTCTTGAAATATGCTAGATAAAATTTGCATATAGAAACGAAAAAAACAATACTTTGTGAATTTGCATAAAAAGTAAATTGAAAGGGACTAAAAACTTATAATCATCATTAAAAAAATTGACAAGCAGAGAGAATTTGAAATTCCAAGTTGGTCAAATTGTCCTACAAATTCATCCAAATAGGAGATATGCTTTACAACAACTTCTCCAACAACTTCTCCAACTCTTTAGGGCAACAAGATGAACCACTTTTTTTTTTTTTTCATTAAAGAAGTGTGCCCAGTACTTGTACTATCTACATACTTCAATAACAAAGTGTCTATAAGATACATAGAAAGAGAGTAAAAAGGGTTTCTCTTGGAAATTGAATAATCTTGTAACATTGAAATCCTTTGTGGTCTCAAAAATTCCTTTATCTAAGAGAAAGGAGGAAACCTCAAGTGACAATCTTGATGTGTTAGGGCCAAAGATTAATTTTTAAATTTAGAAATGAAATTGTTATGGACCGAGTAGAAATAATATTGAGACTTGTGTCTCCATAAGGTTGGATACCAGGCAAAGACTAGCTCCACCTTGAAGTCAACACTCCTTGCCCTCTGTGAGTCTTTGAAAACACGGTAGTAGGCCATGGAAAAAATCAAATAAGATATCATGTAGAATTTCCGGGTCCTTTTCAAACCACCTAGTTGAAATGCAATTTCATTGGAAATAAGGCGGCCCAAGTCAATCAGGTCTTTTTCATGCACAATGAAATGGAGAATGTAAACAATATTTTTTGGCACACAGGCCATGGATTTGAAGCCAATTATACAGACAAACAACCAGGAAAATCGCTTGTAAGGATACTTTAAGGAACTTACCTCAATCTTAGCAGCATTGGTATTAGCTCTTTGGTCAGCCAAATATTTTTCATGGAGCTCCTCTCCTCTCCTCCTTTGTGTTCTTTGAGGAATTCACTGGCTTCTTCACCCTTGAACTGCATGGTGGGTTTCGGGAGTTGCAACATTCTTGTGAAAATTGAAGGAGCTAAGAAGATAGGCTGCTTCCCCTAAACTTAAATTATTCTTCTTTTTGTATCAAATTTATCTGCACACCAAAGAACTAGCTCTTTGAAATCTGTCACCTCAGGTACACAACCAGCTAGAGCTATACTCTAGGTCCAAACCTGGTTTGTTTTCTTCTTGGCGGGAGGAAGTGCCCTGTACCACTTGTAACCTTGCAACCACTAGAATTCATGGTATTCACGTCCGAGAGTATTTGATGTATCTCCACAATACAATTCTTTTCTCCTACTTGACGTTATTTACATCACTTTCTATTCTTACCAATATGTGGCACTAGTGTTGATATAAAGTTTTACATCATGGCATATTAATCCTTTATTTAATTTACCACATATTTCCTTGATTATTCACCACCACAACTCTTATTTCAAAGTTGTTGGTTTGCACGGTAAGATTTAGAATGAATTACTAAGCTTTACAAAATCTTCACCACTTTAATATCGATATTATGTTCACACAAGTGACGGATGACGTGGTGAGGGGAAATAAATGCGATTGAGAAAAGGTGATGTGATGTCATGGAGGATGGAAAATGGTTAAGTATGAAGGTGCAAAAAAGAGAATGGAGAGTGCAATATGGTTGATGCGGGATTGCGGGATGCAGGACACAAGACATGGGGAATGAAAAAGGTGAAAGGAGACGACTGCCACATTCGCAATGAGAAAATACACTGATTATGAAAAGAGGATATTATGTAGGTCATGAAAGCGAAAATGGTTGTTTTGTAGAACGTGGTATTGTGGGTTGCAAGACACAAGCATGAGGGAAAAAGGTAAGTGGAAGAGACGGGTGTCCCACACCCGTATTCAAAGAAATGACTAAGTATGAAAAAGGTAAAGGGTGCAATTTGGAGGTTGCAGAGTTAGACATGTCAGTTTGAGTGCTGCGAGACATGGGACATGGGAATTTGCGGGAAAAGAATGAGTTGGTCTCTCGCAATGGGATTCTTGCATCACTTGAAAAACGACTAAGTGTTGGGACTACAAGAGAAGAAAAATGACTAAGCAAAAATACATAGGCTTGCGGGTCTGCAGACTTAGGAATTTGATACTAGTCTGACCCATAACCCGCATTTGAACGGGGAAAATGAATAAGTAAAGAAAACATGAGGAGTAAAAAAATCGAAGGAAAATGATGAAGGATGGTCATGTATGTACTAACGTTTATCAACGAACGTAGATCAACACCTTGCCACCTTGATCTTGATTCTTTTTGAGCCTTTGGTGCCATGGGGGTGTTTTTGTATGTTGATATCATCCTGCAATGCTGGTATTCATCCATGTACCTATGGATTGGTTTCCTTTCTAGTGCCATGTTGGTCCATAATATGTTTGTTGATGTTGACACCCCTGCCTTGATTATTTTTGTTTCTCTATGTGGTGTGGATGTCAATATACACCAACTTTAGCAATTGGTTCTTCTTTCTTTGACTCTGCAATATGGTGTTCCTTTGAGTCATTGAAATCCTTGGCTTCTTCTTTCTTATGCCTTTCTCGGGGTTGTCCTTCTGTAGCCTCTAATTTTGATTCAACTTCATACTCTGCAAGAATTTATTTAGCTGCCCTCATGGGGCCTTCTTTCTTACTAAGGGACATATCCAACAATGCAATTTTACTTTTCTTGTACCAAAGTTTCACAAACTTATTTTCCACATTAATATTAACTCTACCAATTGTTTCCAGCCAAGGATATCTAAGAATAACATCCAAATCATTCATATCATTGGCACATGAATTAGAATACAAAACATATTTATCCATAGTGAGCTTGAAATCTTTAAAAAATTAAACATTTTCACCCTCAACTTATGTGCTTTGAATATTCTTTGTAGGAACTTGCAATCTATTAACCAAGAACATTGATAAAATTTTGTTGGCAATTAGGGTTAATAGAAACAATAACCTTCTCTTGTTGAATGCATCCATGAACATGTAGTATGGACTTTCCTGTAATATCCCTAGATCCACAGATCTGGATATTAACCTCAACTTCTAACTATTTGTTTATGAAGCCAATCCTCTTTGGGATTCTGGATGCGGTTAAGGGTTTATGATTGAGTTTCAATAGTTTCAAGCTTCATGTGAAGCTTGCATGTTTGTTTGTTTGAGTATAATGACTTGTTTATATATTTTGATTAAGTAGTCAATTACAAACAATCACATGCATGCACAAAAATTCACTCACAAATGCATGCATGTAAATAATAATCAAATAGTTTCAGCTAGATTAGATAATGAATGGATCTATGCTAGAAATACAAAGATATAAACTAGAAAAGTACCATAAACTACATGAAATGATAGGTCAGTTCCATGCAAGGCCCAAAAGATGACATGCAAGTTGGTCGGATGACATGTATGTGGAAAATTGCTGCATGCATGAGGAATTGCCACATGCAAGGTGGATATGTTGGATTCCACTATCATAAACTGACGGAAACTGGCTCACTGGATGCACCCTACTCCAAGCACAACTAGGTTGGAAGGATATGCTGATCTTATATGTCCCCAAGGTTGGTGACCTTCTTTCCCCTCTAGTAGCTCTAGCTCATAGGCCACTTCACCTACCCTGCGTATGACCCTGTATGGTCCATAGAACCTGGGCTTGAGCTTATCCTCCCCGCTCTTCTTCAAAGATGACTTCCTATATGGGTGTAGCCTCATGAATACAAGATCTCCAACCTTAAAGCTATGCTCTACCCTGTGTCTCTCTGCATTCACCTTTTGTCGATCTTGTGTCATCTGTAGATTCTCCTTTAGTACCTTGAATCTCCTGACACTCTACTATCCAGTCCTTGGCCTTGGGAGCATGACTGTCTCCAAAAACCAGGTCAATCAAAGTGGGAGCGTCATACCCATATAATTCTTTGAATGGGGTCACACCTATGGACATGTGGAAGGTAGTGTTGTAACAATGCTCTCCAAGATGTAACCACCTTACCATTGCTTTCTACACACATTGTGAATATGTCTCCCCTCTGTTAGCTCTAGCTCGTAAGCCACTTTGCCTACCCTGCGTATGACCCTGTATGGTCCATAGAACCTGGGATTGAGCTTCTCTATTTTTCTTTCTATTCTTCAAAGATGACTGCATGTATGGTTGTATCCTCAGGAATACTAGATGCCAAACCTCAAAGCTATGCTCTACCTTGTGTCTATCTGCATTCGCCTTTTTTCGATTCAGTGCCATCTTTAGATTCTCCTTTAGTACCTTGAGAATATCCTGAGTCTCTACTATCCATCCCTTGGCCTTGGTATCCCGGTTGTCTCCAAAAACAAGGTCAATCAAAGTTGGAGTGTCATACCCATATAATGATCTGAATGGGGTCATACCTATGGACATGTGGAAGGTGGTGTTGTAATAGTGCTCTCCAAGATGTAACCACCTTACCCATGCTTTCTGTTGTCCACTCACATAATTCCTTAAATATCCCTCTACCCACTTGTTGACTATCTCTGTCTGCCCATCAGTCTGGGGGTGGTAACTGGTGTTGGGTGTCAACTGTGTCCCCGCCAATATGAATTCTTCCTTCCCAAATGTGCTAATGAACCAACTGTCTCTGTCGTTGACTATACTCTGTGGCGACCCATGAAGTTTAAAAATATATCTGAAGAATAGCTCGACCACCTGGACTGCTCTATAGTTGGTAGGAATTGAGAAGAAATGTGAAAAATTGGTGAATCTGTCAACCACTACATAAATACAATCCTTACCCTGAGCCTTGGGTAGGCCTGTAATGAAGTCCATGGATATACTTTCCCATTTTTTCTCTGGAATGGGAAGTGACTGAATTAACCTTGTTGGAAGTGTCTTCTCTGACTTGTTCTGCTGGCAAGTCACACATTCACTGATATGTCTCATCACATCCTATTTGAGACCCTTCGAAGAGAATCTCTCCCTGACCTACCTGTAAGTTTTGAAAAACCCTTGATGGTCTGTTAATGGAGAGTCGTGTACTGTTGCCAAAATCTTCTTTTTGAGATCCGATCTTGGCACTAGGAAGACTCGGTCTTTATATAATATGATGTTGTCTATGAATTTGTACCTGTCGTCCTCTACCTACCTATCTAATAACTCACAAGAAAACTTATCCTTGTAATATTCCACTAACAAGTGGGATTTCCAATATGCTGAAATCTCCATCAAGGAACAAGTTGTTGGTCTCCTAGATAGTGCGTATGCCACAATTTTTTTCTTCCCTTGACATACTCTATGTCAAAATCAAATTCCTGGACCTTTGTCACCCACTTTTGCTGATGCTCGCTGAGATCCTTCTGCTTAAGGAAATACTTCAAACTATTATGGTTTGTCTTGACCACAAATTTGTTGCCCACCAAGTACTGCCTGAATTTGGTCAAAGCATTCATGATTGCAAGCATCTCTTTGTTATAGATATAATACATCCTCTCGGGCTGCCTGAACTTCCTGATCTCAGATATAATGGGGTGTACTCCCTACATCAAAACTAATATGATCCCCTCTCTTGATGCATCACACTCCAAAACAAATGGTAGCGTGAAATTGGGCAATGCTAGTATTGGGCACGTGCCCATGACTTCCTTCATATGATCAAATTCCTTTTGCGACTCGTCTGTCAGATGAAGTCTCCCTATTTGGTGAGGTCAGTGAGTGGTTCCCTCAATTGTGAAAAACCCTTCACGAATCTCCTGTAATAGTTGCACAACCCAAATAAACTCCTCAACTCTGCCACATTCTCGGGCATTGGCTAATCCAAAATGGCCCTGATCTTCTCCTAGTGTACCTGTACCCCCTGTGCGCTGATAATGTGGCCCAAGTATAATAGTTCTATCATGCAAAACTCACACTTTGACTCCTTGGCATACAACAACTATGCCTCCATAGTGTTGAGTACCTCATCCAAATGCTTCAGATACTCCTCCCATGTCCTGCTGTATATCAAAATGTCGTCGAAGAACACCAATACCGATTTCCTCAAGTGATCTTAGAATATATGGTTCATGCAAGACTGAAATGTGGATGGTGCATTGGATATCCCAAATGGCATAACCAAGAACTCAAAGTGTCCATAGTAGAATCTGAATGTCGTCTTCTCTATATCCTACTCTTGAATGCTGATCTGATGATATCTAGAGCGTAAGTCAATGTTAGAGAAGAAAACTGCTTTGTGCAATTCGTCCATCAACTCGTCAATGCATGGGATAGGATACTGGTTTTTGATGTTCTTCTTGTTCAAAGCATGATAATCTATACACATCCTCATGGTGCCATCCTTCTTCAGGACTAAGACAACCGAAGAAGCGAATGGAATACTGTTGGGTCTAATGTGTCCCATCACTAGTAATTCTTTGATTATTTTTTCTATCTCATCCTTGAACCTACTAGGATGACGATAAGGTGCTTTAATAAAGGATTTTGCACCCTCCTCCATCTCGACGGTGTGCTCAAACCATCTTTCTGAGGGTCTCCCTGCCAGAATCAAACCAAAAACCTGCTGATGCTGACTAAAAAAACTCTTGATTTCTATCTGATACTACTGTTGGCTTCCTGAATC
>JASDQU010687097.1:66944-77397 GCA_032191745.1 Picea mariana | reverse complement strand
AGGAAAATGAGAATGATCATTCTAGAGAACAAATGAGTGATGATTTGATGATGCTATAAATTAAATGAAATGAATAGAATCAAAATTATCATTGTTGTAATCCCAATTTTAGGTTTTGTAGTGTTCACAAGGTTCATTTTGTGCAAGTTCACATCTAAACTTAATCAAGAACATACAAGTTAGAAAATTTCACAATGCTTAATAGAGTTTTTAATCCCAAACATAATCAATAAATAGTTTTATGTGAAACAAAGAAAAATTATGCATTATCCTTATGATGAGATTCACCAAACTTGTAAAAGATTGGTGGATTTTTTAGATATTTATATTCAATTCTTAATTATGTGCTTTGTTTCCATTATCTATTTTATTAGTGAGTATTCCATGAATTACACGGTAAGTAGTTGAGAGGACTACCAATGTACTAAAATAATAATCATATTAGGTACCAAAACTATAACCATGTCATAATTTTAACAAGAAAACACATAGCATTATGAATGCGATAAAACAATTATGAATCAACTTGTTGGATACTATAAGAGAGATGAAATATGTGTACATGTTGGATACTATTAGAGATATGGAATATGCAAACATGAAAAAAGATATATGACTTGATTTTCTTGGGTTCACTTCATGTCTATTATTTTCTCTTCAAAATTGACATTGAACAACTCATTTGTAATTAATCTTACTAATAATCTCCCAATGTCTTTACAATTTACACACATAACCTTTGTCTAATTGTTTTGTTTATTTACAGATCCAAGAGTGGAGACAAAGATAGCAAAGGAAATGACATTATGACGAGTGTTGAAGGACAAGATAACCAAGCAAATGACATTATGACAAATGTGGGATTCAAAAACATGAAGTATGTAAACTAAATGCAAGTCCAATTCCCATATTGACAAAATCCACAATGCTCATAACATGTGAATTCAAGTGGGGATTCACAAAGACATGGTGTTTAAGATTCTTTTGGAAGCTTTCATTAAGTGACACATAAAATGGTGCATACACTAAAATGGTGGTAGGATATTTATCTAGGTGTGAGCTATGTCATGGATTTAATTTTGTGGAAGGGTACACCGTGGAAGGGTAAATCATATTAGGGAATAGATAAGAGCCAACTAGAATAGAGATGGTTCTAGACTTTAGATAGCAAAGGCACATATTGTGTGATGAACCAATTCTCATTGACCAACCAAGTGTTGGAAGTGAGGACAATGTTGTGTTATTGAAAATCCGACCCTTCTTTTGTCATTTTATAATATTTGTTGTCCATCATAAATAACAAGTGGTTTAAAAAATTTACATTATTTTAAGGGTATTTTTTGAATTAATCTTTACGATGGATTAGAACCCCTTGAAAATATTAAGAAGAGTCCAATTTTGATCACTAATATAGACATTCTAGTAACCTTGTAATTATTACATTATTTAATTGTCCAATGTACTTACACTTCAACACTAATTTAAGAAGTGATTGCCATTAATGGTACAACTACTCCTTTAAAACACCTTCATTAATGTTACAAGAACATTAAATTAGGTTTGTATAAAAAGCATAAAGTTCAATGCACAACTCCTTTATCCCACCCTCATGTGCAACACACACTCTCCTTATTTGATAACAACTAGAACTCCTATTCCTAAAGTAACCTTAATACCATTGCACATAACCCTAATATCATTGTACACATCACAGGGTCTTCACCTTGTTGACCAATATCTTGTCACTTTCATTCATAAAGAGGTTTTAAAATTGTGAAAAATAAAGTTAATATATTGTAGGTATTGGGGGTGTAAGGTATGAGGGAGTTTATAAGTATTGGGGGTATAAAAATGGGTATCTAGTAAAAATATGTTTTTTTTTTTATCGAAAATATGTATTGGGAGGGGGTCCAACAAAAATACTTTAGAAGGTATTTATTAGTATTTGGTGAAATTAGGGATATTCTTTAATATCCCATGAATGCGGATGCTATGTTATAGGTTCACGGAATGAAGACCCTATAATACATATTAGGGATCTTAGAGACAAAACTCTATATAAATAATTTGAAAAGGGAATCTTAAAGACAAAACTCTACTTAAGTAACGTGAAAAGAGAATCTTAAAAATAAAACTTTATATAAGTAACATAAAAATACCCTTTCACATGGATTTGAGAGGAAAAAGTCACATAAATAATTACATGGTTAATTCTCTCATTTTAACCCTTCCATGCCATCTCAAGAGGGTTGTGCTACATTTTGTTTTATTCTTAACTCTAAGTACATATTTATTAATAATTTATTAATCAAAATATCCATAATAACCTCAAACCAGCTAATTCATCGCATCCAAGTTATCAACCAAATGTAGTTATAGATCAAGGGGAATCTCTTTTGGGTTTTCTTTAAATTTTATATATTGAACTTTCATTTTTCTCAAATTAACTTCCAATTACTTTTTGGGATAAACTCATTATTTCATGTAGGGACTTAAACTAAAGTCTTAAAATTTCACCTAAGATGTCTACCGCCTCATGGGATTATTTAAAACATTTTTAGTGAAAGCTCATGGAATTATATCCATTTTTATAATTATTCACTATGATTATTTATTATGATTCTATATACAATCATAATATTTAGAGTGGTTGTTAGATCGTCAAACGACGTAGGTTTTAAAGTTGTCATTAAATTGTGAGGGCTTTAACATACAAATTGATTCAAAATAACTTTGTGGCTTAGCACATATATTGACTTGGCATTTTTTTTAAGTGTTTGAGAGCCACTCGTTGTAAAGTAATATTATATTTGTTTTTCTTTTTATATTAATATTTTATTTAATTATTCATTTGAATGGAAAAAAGTTTCTCTCGATACAATAATTATATTTCATAATTATTATTTACATTAAATACATAATGGGTTTGACATTTGGACTTCACAAGTTAGATTTCTTCTTTAGTGTTGTTTCCTTCCTTTTTACAATTAATCTTTAAGAAAGAGAGTATTTGCTTCTTGTGTATGGGTTTTGGGTTTTCATCTTATTGTTTATTTTAATCAATAATATTATTCAAAATTTTGGTTGAACTATATTGTTATAATTGAGTTTCTGTATTGTATGTCACTTTTCATTTAAATGGTATAATTCAGGGTTATTTTTAACTTGATTGTAGAATTATTGACTTTGTAATTGAACTCTTCGATGACTATTTACAGTTTAGGTATGTAAGCTTCACGCTATTTCATGGTTAACTATCAAAGCTAGTTGATTTACAAAGGCTAATTATCATATTCTTCTTAAATACATTCTCCAATCTAAAAGATCTTATTCCCAATATTTCTACACAACCTCTACCTTAATCATCCTTCCATGATCTTCTGACTCACTATAGTTGTTATTTATCACCAACCCGTTGAATCATATGAAAACTAATCTTTAAGTTTTCAAAGTATAACAAACCATTTTATACCATTTAATAGTTTATATATCATCAAGCTGTTGAATCAAATTGATACACTAATTCACATTTTATACGCTGATTGATTTATGGTTTGACCCCTGCCACAAAACCTTCAATGGAGCCCAGATGACGAGACACCATATATTTGCCAGGCCTCGATGACATAACGCTAGACGTCGCTGCCTTAACGAAGCCTGCAGACGAGGTTGTGTGGCAACAATCTGGTCTTTTTGACTATGTAAACTCCCTGGGAACAAGTACCTTAACCTTAAAGACCACATAGAAGGATTTGACTCCCCATCTACCTTCTCCCTCAAATGATGAACCTTGTTTACCTCCCCCACTCACCGGTTCTCTGCCTGGTCTAACACATTTTTCCTGTAAGAACACCAAGGTCTCCTTTGCAAGCAATGGGGAATACTCACATAGTGAGAAGGGTCCCCATACTACTTGTAAGAAGGAATCTTACCCCACAGGACTCAAAGGAAATCGTCGACGGCTTTGGAAATTGGTTAAAACACACATGAAAATGGTTTTGGGCTCAGATGTTTTGCTCGAACAGGCTGCTTGGCTCATCCTTTGCGGTCTGGTAGGAAGGGTTTCCTACCGATACCTCAACGATATCTCATTACAGGACTGGGTCCAAACACATTGGGTCCCCCTTCTGGGCTACGTGCCGTAAATCCTTTATCTAACCAGAGGCTGGCTTGGTTTCATCTGCAAGTCTCCGGAAGACCAAACCAAGCTACTAGAACATAGGTGGATTATGGGAGGAAACAATCTCATGATAAGAGGGTGGCACATTTCTTTCAACTCGACCTCCGATTATTTTCAAATGCACCACCTTTGGTTGCTTCTTTCGGGCCTCCCCATCCACCTATGGAATGAAGTAGCGCTCATGACGATAGGCAACTCCCTTGGCACGTTTATTTCCGTGGATAGTTTTAATTTGAACATATCCAACAGAAAGGTGGCCCGAGTCCTAGTCGAAATCGACATACAACATGGTTTACTAGAAGTCTTGGAGATAGATTGTCGAGGCCGAAAAACCAACCAATGAATTTATTATCTTGGAATCCCCTTCAGGTGCAACATCTGTTACTGCACCTATCACCTTCGACATGACTGCAAAGGTTGGGACTCAATGGAAGATACAAAAGATTTGGAGAAATAAGAGTTATTATATAACTCTTCTTCAGAGGAAACCACTTGTGATTTCAGGGCCTTCCTCTTCCCGATGGAGAATACCAGCCCTTCCACACCACTGGAATCTCTCACAGGTAAGCTACATTCACACTTCCCTGTGTTTTTTTCTTCATTAACATGTTTGGAAAAAGAGGTGTTGGATGCTTCGGTTTGGTTAAAGCAGAATACTTCATTTGAGGGGAGGCCCACAGAGGAGGCAACGATGGCTGTTGGGTCCATTGTCAAGGACACTTTCCGATAATTGGTTATGGAGCCTGGGGTTCTATCATATTCGGTTTTAGCCACACAGGAATATCCCAGGAATCCCGATCCTTTAGAGGTCATAGGTCAGACTAACGCTTCCTCTCCTGCTCATGGGGATACTTTTCAACCATCTCCCCCCTCCATGTCACCCAATTACCCTAGCGAGATACCGACCACTCTTCCCGGTTGTCATGAGTCAAAGAAAACTGACTCCTCGTTAAACAAGGTTTTAGACTCCTTGATGCCTTACCTGCATGACCCCTCTACTATTGTCCCACTGCCTGTATATTTGGGGAAGTCATTGTATAAATATCTGTCACACGACTGTGCAACCAATACTTCTCAACATCCTGATTCAGGCACCGGAAAGGAATTTTCTTCATCACGTGGCCTGGGTATAGAATAATCGCCTATTAAAATCCGTAGCGCCATAAATAAGGCTTCATCCTCCTCTTCCCAACAACCTGTTACTGATTCTCCTTCCACTGATTATGGGGCACTTAGAGCGGTGAAAGCCCTTGCACGGGAAAAGTAATGATTTATCTATCCCTTAATCTCCGAGGGGTAGGAGGCTCTCTAAAAACGACCTCTATTCAACATCTTTTGGATAAAACTTACTCGGATATCATTTTCTTATAGGAAACTCTGGTCCATGAACATAAAGCGAGAACCTTTATGTGTAGCCTTCGACTCTCTTGGGTTATTTGTGTTGTTAACTCAGTAGGGACCTCGGGTGATCTAGGTGGATATCAGTGGCCACCCACCTTTTCCAGCTAGTTCAAAACAACTTTTTGGCAATTTTGGTAATTTACTATTTTTAGCAGTTTTTCGGGTCCTGAACTTCTGGAGCCGTTTTGAGGCCCTAAACGATGTTTTTTTGGGTATGTAGCAGCCAAAAAATTTCATCATGAAATTTTTATCAATAGTTGTAGTCCTCAAATAGATCTTTCCAACGGGCTATTGTATGCCTAAAACAAAGATCGTATGCAAAAGTTACAACCCCGTGAAGTTGATGTACTGACTTACCCAAACGGAGCCCACATGACTTTTGGCGCTTTATCTCCTAGGGTTAGGTTTTTGGATGTTTAGGGTTTTTGACACTCCTGTTTATTATAAAAAGGCCTTCAGAGCCTCATTGTAATCATCTTCTTGCGAATGAGCACAACCATTACATCTCTTCTCAAAGATAAGCCACCACCATTCCAACAAGCTTGTTTTCTGTTGCATTTTATAGTTTCAGCTTATTTCCTTATTGAATAGAAAATCAGTTTTACTGTATCTCTATTATTCTGTGTTAAGCAGTTGTTAATAATCTGTAGTCATTTCGTTTTGCTCATAAAATCTGGATCATCGGGAGGTCTCCTTGATCCAGGTGGATCAAAAACTGCTTGAAAATACTCAAATGCAGAAAAGGAGGATCTAGGAATGACCCAGAAGTCTCAGAAGGGTCCCTAGGCTTAGAAAAATGCTTAAAAATCAAAGTTCTCAAAATTGGATGAAACCAATGCCATTGTGTCCGACTCGTTCTCCCAATTCCGACCATATATTTATTTTCTCAAATGGAGCTCATATGAAGAAGTTATGACACTCTTAAGTTTTTCGAAAACAACGACACAAAGTCAAACAGAGAGTAGGTCGTACTGATGACGTCAACAGTACGTATGCTGATGTCAGCTTGACACATGGTAGCCTGAGAACGTGACACGTGGTAGGCCGTACAGGCGATGATGTTAGTAGGACATGTGGCAGGTCGTACAGGTGATGATGTCATCAGTACGGACGATGACGTCAATAGGACACGTGGCATGTTGTACAGGTGACATGTGGATGGTCGTACAAATGATGACGTCAGCAGTACAGATGATGATGTTAGCAGGACATGTGGTAGGGCCGTATGGATGATGACGTCATCTGTACAGATGATGACGTTAGCAGGTGACACGTGGCAGGGCCATACAGATGATGATGTCAGTAAGGCGTTTGGCATCAGCCAATGATAGGATGACACATGGCCCAATTAGAAGGTGCCACGTGTCCCCTTCTAGAAGCCCAACAATTGGCGGATTTAGCCAAATCTGGCGGATTTCTGCCAAGTCTGGCGGTTACTGCCAAATCTGGAGGAGGTTTTCTAAATTTAGCGAACTAGTTAGCGGCTCTGCTTATTTAGCCAGGCACACAAACCGAGGCAGGGGAGGTTGGCAGACACTGCATTGGAATCCGTGCCAAGAAATGTCTCATACGACCTACTCAGAAATAGGTCGACTTTATACTTAAAAGTTGCAGAATTGCAAGGGGATTTCAAATATGCTATCTGTTTCGTCATTAGAGTAGCTGAACATAAAAGTGCCTCCAGAGCCCATTTGAGCGAGCCAAGCATACTCGAGTTTACATTCAAAAGTTGTAGAATGACGTTTTCCAGCCACCTGTGATGTTTGTTTTTGCCCAGAATTGCAGATCTGAAAGTTGGTTTTTGAGAGCTCTTATGTAAGCCTTTTCTTTGTAATTTTTAAGCATTTGAGATTAATTAAAGAGCAGTTGCACTGTTGGAGTGGACCCAGATACGTAGCCAGGAAGTCTGGTGAACTTCATTACCAAATCTTGTTCATAGATAGTTTGCTTACATGTTTATGTGCTCATATGCTTGATAGATCTTCTTTAATTTTGCATTACAAAGATGGTTAACAGTTAAAAAATTCACATGCAAATAATGGTTAAAAGATCTTGAATTTTAGATCAAGTAAAATTTTCAGATCACTACTGGTTGCATGGGATCCAAATAAATTTGAATTGGTACCTTACCTCTCCGTTGGTGGTATTTTATTGACAGGTTTCTACATTGCTAACAAGAAAAAACTTATTTTATTAAATACATATGGCCTGTGCATGGAGAGAGAAATTCTGGAACGTGGTTGAGGACATCGACATTCTATCTCATAAAAAATTGATCATTGTTGGAGACATGGATTTCATAGTATCACCTGGCGAAATTTGGGGTGGATCGGCATAGGTGGGACCACTATCAGATTTTTTCAAAGATATTTTCCAAAACAATCAGTTAATTGATGTTCAACCAGACATTATTGTCCCCACATGGAGGAATGGATGCAAAGGGTCTAGCTCTATTGCCAAACATTTGGATAGATTCGATGTTTCTGAAGAGCTCCTATCTGAAGTAGGTATACATCACTCTTGGGTGGAATACCCCTATGTTTCTAATCACGCTCTGATCCTCCTACAACTAGAGATCAGGCCAACATACAAACCTTATTCGTTCAAACTCAATTCATAGTGGCTAATGGAAAAAGACTTCATTTCCCTAATGCAAAAGATCTGGACTGACCCATTGAACCTTTTTGAAGGTGGCGGACAATGTAGAATCAACTGGAAACTAAAGGATCTAAAAAAACAGATTAAGCTGTGGATCAAGGAAAAGAATAAAAATAACCTTTTGAGATTGGAGCAATTGGAATCAGAAATAAATGAACATCTATTGCATCGGTCCAATGGCAATTTAGCCATTGATACAGAGAAGCTTTTAAGTATTTTAGAACATGAACGAAACACCATACTTAGAGAAAAAGAAGAACTTTGGAGGCAACGCAACATGGCTATATGGATCAAAGGAGGCAACCAAAACACAAAGTTTTTCCATCAATACATCTATTATAGAAGAAATTGAAAACACATATGGGAGATCGTGGACTCCACAGGGCGCTGTCACACTGGCCAGGATAATTTAAAAGTTGAGGCTATGAAGTATTATAGTAATTTTTTCAAGGATCAAGGTCTACAGTCAACAAATGAACAATGCATTTTAGTTGGGCTCTTTCCACCCATGGTAACTGATACAGAAGCAAGATCTCTATCTCGACCAGTCAACTTATAAGAACTAAAGGAGGTTTTATTCACTTTTAAGAAAGATAAGAGTCTATGACCTGATGGCTGGACTTTGCATTTTTTCACCTTCTTTTTTTATCTAGTGGGTGTCGATCTGTTAGAAATGGTAGAGGAATCTAGATTGAAGGGGTAGGTAGTTGGCGGTCTCAACTCTACTTTTATAACACTCATCCCAAAGCCAAAAAGGCCAACAACCTTCAATGACTACAGGCCCATTTCTGTATGCAATCTTGTATACAAATTAATTTCTAATATAATTGCAAATCATATAAATTCGATCTTATCCAAGTCCCCCTCTGCTGAAAAAATCAGGTTCCTAAAGGGTCGACAAATACAGGATGCCATTAGCACTACTCATGAATGCCTTCATAGCATTAAAAAGAAGAAATACAAATCTAGAATTCTGAAATTGGATCTACAAAAAGATTATGATTTTATTGGCTGGGATATATTGAGAATGATTTTACTACAATCAAGTTATGATGTACATTTCATCAACTGGATAATGAGTTGTGTCTCCTCTTCTTATTTTGCTATCTTAGTAAATGGGGAAGCTACATATTTCTTCAGGAGCGACCACAGATTACGTGAGGGATGACCTTTATCCCCGTTACTTTTTATTCTGGTATTAGAAGGTCTTAGTTTATTATTAAAAGACAACAAGACGGCTAGGAATATCAAATGCATAAGAGTCTCCATGATGATTAAGATAATTCACATCTTATTTGTGGATGACATCTTAATAATGACAAATGCTTCAATAAATGAATGGTTAGAAATTGATAGTATAATCAATTTTTTCTGCAAAGCTTCAGGTTTAAGGGTAAATGTACAAAAGTCCATTGCGCTACATGCTGGATTATTGAAGGCTGAATTGGCACCGTTTAGGATTGTTCTTCCATTCACTTTTTCTTTTCTATCCACAAGGTTTAGATATATGGGTTTTTACTTGACGACTGGGCCTAAAAAAAGCACAGACTGGAACTGGCTATTGTCCAAGATGGAGAAAAAAATAGATCTCTGGTGTAATAGATGGTTATCACTGGGGGGACGTTTTACTTTGGTTAAATCAACTCTTGAAAGTCTGCATGTTTACTGGTTTTTGTTGGCAATCATCTCATGCTCTGTTTTAAACAAGATCATGAATATTATATTTAATTTCCTCTGGAGAGGAAACATGGATTTTTCACATTTACATCTTTGCAGATGGGTGTCGCTAGCTAAACCAAAAATATATGGAGGTTGGGGATTCCGCAATATCTTTCATTTCAGTAAATCTTTAGCAGCAAACACTTCTAATGGGTGTAGGCATATGGCATGATGTTATTAAAGATAAATATTTCCCATCCTCCACGGTAATAAAATGGCTCAGATTGCCAACTTCCTCTCCGACAACAGTTTCAAAGATTTGGGGTGGACTCTTAAAATCTATTCACCTGATTACACATTAGCTAAGCTGGATTCCTAGTTTGGGACACCTTGTGGCAATTGGCAAAGACAAGATTATGGGTATGGAGGACAGATCTTCCCTCACACCTAAACTTGTTTCATGTTTGAGACAAAAAAAAATCACCATCCTCTCATATACATGGAACAATGCGGGGAAAAACGGTCTCTCGACCAGCTGGTACAATTTTGGGGTCC